>JAUNZO010004806.1:0-48778 GCA_031894775.1 Chloris gayana | reverse complement strand
CTTCCTCAAATGTGAATCTTTTTTTAGGCCTTGTTCGGCAGCTCAGGAATCATATATTCATCGACAGGATTGGTTGCTTCCAAGACTAAGTGGTTCCGAGGGCTCACCTCATCCCTGTTAGATTGAATTAGCTGTCAGGAACGATTGTGTTATTTTCCTACGCTTCCTTGTGTACAGATATCATGTCATTTTTCTGCTCCGATAATAACTATTTATGGACCAGTTAATTCTGAGTGTACCAACATTCTATAAATAGTTTATATTATATTTGTCTGAATATTGGTTAACTAGATAAAAATATTTTATATAAATTGCTTGTTGACTATCATTAAGAAGTACATGAATGTGGAGAACACAGTGAGAGAGAGAGAGAGAGAGAGAGAGAGAGAGAGCAATATCTTTATTATCTTGTGTTCACAAGTCTTGATATGGGAAGGCTGCATCTCCGTTGTTACAGTAGCATAGGGTTATGTACATTCACATAAATGAGTATTTTGTACAGACCCGTTCGATGTCATTAATTGTAGTGAATTTGCATGCCTCATTAACAACATGAGCAAATTCCTTCTAAACCATCAAAAGCTATAGAGTTCCCTTATGAACCATCAAAAATTACATATGCCCTTCTCAACCATCGGTTTAGATTTTTCTATCCCTTACAAACCATTTTCGTTACTTAATTAGTAAACACTGCGATAAACCTTTTCTGAAAATCTGCTTTTCACATATTGACCATTTTACTATTGGTTACCCATATCTATCCCAATTCAATGTATTCCCAATTACAATTATTATTTTTTATTTTTTATTTCTAGAGCCTACTCGTAGATCCACAAAATATGAAATGTGTACTAGAAATGATGCAAAATTGATGGTTTCATGACCTACTTTACCTCTCCACTGTTCATTCTATCTTGAGGAGCAAACTGGTTGTTTCCACCATCACATAACTGTCGTTTAACATATACTAAGTAATGAAAGTGGTTTGTAAGGGATAGAAAAATCTAAACCGATGTTGAGAAAGAAACTTGTAATTTTGGATGATTCATAAGGGAACTTTATTGCTTTGGATGGTTCATAGGGAATTTGCTCTAAAAACATTGCCAAGAAAAATCCTGTGAGAAAAAATCGTGGTCAAGGTAAAAAAGTACATACACATTCACTCTCCTTGCAATATACCTTGATGTCTTTCAGTTATTGCAATCCAATATCGTATATCAACTTTCTAAAAACTGTAGTTTTAAGAGCTTTGGTGAATTAATCCGCTAGATTATTACTTGAATGAATTTGTTGGACTATTATAACACAATCAATTTGAAGATTATTAGTAAAGAAACATTTTGGTGAAATATGCTTCACTCTATTTGCTTTAACATAACCCTCCTTCAGCTGAGCTATCCAAGCAATATTGTCTTCGTATATCACCATAGCCATTTTAATTGGTGATGGTAAATTGCACATTGTCTTAATATCATGTGTCATATTTCTTAACCAGACACATTACATGCTTTCCTTCATGCATTGCCAAAAATTCTGCATGGTTGGAAGAAGTCACCGCTATGGTTTGCTTTATGAAGTGGCATTATATAGAAGCACCACCACAAATAAGTACATATTCAGTTTGTGATGGATCATTTTGTGGATCCAACAAATATTCAACATCTGCAAAACTAACTAATTCTTCTTTGCATATGTTAGAGAAATTATTATAAGCTCATGTCCGTTGTACCTTTGAGATAACAAAGTATATGCTTTACACTATTCAAGTGTTGTCTTGTAGCACAAGAGCTATGTCTTGCAAGAAAATTAACATCAAATGCAATGCCAGTAAGTATATGAGTAGAAAGGTACATCAGCGCTCCTATCGCACTTGAATGTGACACCTCTAGATCGATAATTTCACTACTATCATTTGGAGGCCAAAAATGATCTTTGTATCTAGTGATCTCGACAACCATTGGCGTACTTTGTATATGTTGCTTGATGCAACAAAATCCCGTCTTTTAGATGTTCAATTTGTAACTCAAGACAAAACTTAGACTTACCCAAATACTTCATTTCAAATTCGTTTTTCAAACAATCCAAATGCCTCACCGAGCGATTGAGTTGTGCCAATTAAATTTTGATCATGAACGCATACCACTATTATGATAAATTCAAATCCATATATTTTTATGGATATACATGGAGAAATAGAGTTGTTCTTGTACCCTTCTTTTATCACATATAACACATTCAATTTGATTGAATATTGTTCTAGAGGACCTCCCCTTCCGTGAGAATATTTGTGGGAGTTTCATATATATGTCACAATCAAGTGATCTAGATAAATATGCTCTAACAACATCCATTAAATGCAAATAAAGACTATATTTTTATTGCAAGGCTAATAAGATATCTAAATGATGTTGCATCCATCGGAGGAGAGTATGTCTGTTCATAATCAATGTTGGGTCTTTAAGAAAATCTTGGACCAACTAGTCATGCTTTATATCTTATAATTTCTCCTATATCTTTTCTTTCTCGCATAAAGACTCATTTG
The DNA here is from genome assembly GCA_031894775.1 of Chloris gayana. Classification (NCBI taxonomy): domain Eukaryota; kingdom Viridiplantae; phylum Streptophyta; class Magnoliopsida; order Poales; family Poaceae; genus Chloris; species Chloris gayana. Next base: position 46,236 of record JAUNZO010004806.1, on the reverse strand, counting down.
TAACCGAGAGGTTTAACAACATTTGGAATTTAGTTCTTCTTGAATTGTGTCGCAACAGGCAAGTTGAGATAATTTAGTTCTCTTCTTGAATTGTGTAACAACAGGCAAGTCGAGAGAATTTAGTTCTTCTTAAATTGTGTCACTCCATTTGGACCAATATTTTCTTTGTAAGTATTCCTCGATAGATCGAGGTTCTTAGTCCTCATTTTATCCAAAATTTCTAGCGCTAGATTATATGCAAATGCATCATCTATAATAACTTTATCACAGTTTCAAACTTTACCTCACATTACATAGTTTAATGAGATCTCATTTTTTGATGAATTTGGTACCTTTATCTCTTATGTAGCAATAATCTTATTTATCATATCATCTATCTCTTCATGGGAGTTTTCTTGAACCTCGGATTCCTCGATTTTACCAACTTGATTCTTCGCTACTTTTTCTTTTCGAGGACTTTTATCTTTGAAACCCAATGGCCTACCATGTTTATTGTAGGTTTTGATTCTTTTGCAATAAATGGTTGTACTTCTTGGACATTGATTTTCTCAGGAGAATTAGCAGTTGAAATATAAGATTGTCACTTGTCTTGAGTCTGTTTAAGTGTCTTAAAAAATTAGTCGCTAAAAGTTGCAAATAAATGATCCTTTGAACTTCTTGCTCAAATTTTTTTGTACGAGGGTGATATAATTTCCAACTATTTTCTTTATTTGGCTACTCGTTCTCTCCCCTCTATTGTTAGGAAATCAAAGTGACAATATGCAAGTCTTCCGTAAACAAATCTCTCATTGATGATTCAGGATGTTTTATTGTTGATGGGGACTCATACCCAACATATATTCCTAAGCTTCTTTGAGGTCCCATTTTTGTGCACTTCGGTGGGCCAATTGGCATATAAATTGCACCAATAAGTTCTTAAATGGTAAATATCTAGCTCTTTGCGAAAACAAATTGTAGTGGGGAAGAGGAATGTTAACTTATTGGCATAATGCAAATTAATGTTGCCTCATGCAAAATAGCTTGGACCCATGTATACATTGGGAGTTTTGACTTCATATTTTACAGTCTTTCTATTAATTGGTGCCGCTTAATGATCGATTCAGCAAGACCATATTGTGTATGAACATGAGTAATAGGATGCTCTACACTTATTCCAACATGCAATAGTTGTTTTAAAAATTGTGTGATTCTACCAACATTAACCATGTGTATAACCTTAATTGGATTACCTGGGATTGTGCCCGTAATCTAATAATTTGAGTTAGCAACCATGCAAATACTAAGTTGGGCACTCGATAGTAAGGACACATGTGACCATCTAACAAATGCATCAATTAAGACTATGAAATTTTTGAATGGTCCACTTGTTGGATGAATTCTTCCAAATATATCCCATTGTATGTGCTCCAAAAAGGAAGGGATTCCGATCCAAATTTAGCTGTTGATAGATGCGCTATTAATTTTCTTTGAGAGCATGTGATGCATTAGAAGTTGTTTGCTTAAAGAATCATTTGGTTCTTCAATGTATGTCCACATGAACTATTAATAATTTTTTGCATCATTATTGATCCGAGATGACGTAATCGGCCATGCCAAATAATGATATTATTCTAAATGGTGAACCTTTGATCTTTCGATGTACATGATTTACTCTTAGTCAACCTTGCATAGTATAAACTAGAAGGTAATTCGGATAATATTTTCAACACATACGCTTTCCAAAAAGATATCTTTGTAATGTTGAGATATTCTACATTGTATTTGCACATTGTTAGCCAGTGCTGCAAATATCTTTGAAACTTAAGAAGTTTCTTTTAGACTTTGGGGAATAAAATGCCTCACATATGCTTATTTTGTCCTAGAAGGCAATGTTATTTGAACTTTCCCTGAGCCCTTTATCAATTTGACACTTCCCGATATTGTGTTCACAATGCATCTCGCAATTATAAGATGCGAAAAAGTGTAATTTGCTTAACAATAAAATATGTATTGTACCACTATCAATAATATTGATGTCATCTTCATGACCAAGCTCTTGAGCCAATTGTTTATCTATTACCTTCAAAATTAAAACATATGCGTAAATATGATTGTTATAATAACTTAAACATATTAAGAAATTAGACATTAGATACATATCCAATTTGGATGAATACATGTTGTGTGTAGTCTTTTTGTAATAGGGACAAATGGAGTAAGAACACAAATATTCCCAAAAAGATGTTGCAACACATAGGTATGTATAAGTGCCTCCCCCGTAAGCTTATTCATGTGTTTCTCTACAAGTTTGTTTCCTTTTTCACTCCACATGACTAAATAAAATTCATATCATTCACTAATGAATGGATCTGAATGTGCTTTGCATGCCTCTATGTGTAAGAAATTATTTTCACTAAGGATTGTAAAGATTAAATTGGTGGTGAATGCTCTAAATCTCACAAGTTTTATGGTGAGAATAAGATTGAAGAGGAAACGCAATCCATTAGCAGATAGAAGAACAAACGAATGAATAGGAGGCAAAATTGTTGTCCTCGTCTACCGGCGAGCAGAAAAGAGGAAAAGCACGAGAAGAAGACAAGAAAACAAAAGAATCGGCACGACGGCACACCGTCGACAACGCTTCCACCTCACCTAGTGATCATGAGTCGGGACTCCCGTACTATGCAACAACGTCATCGTCTACTTTGGTTCAGCCATGAGATGGTTCCGCAGTTCTATTTAAGGGGCTTCCGTGGGATGGTTCGGTAGTTCTATTTAATGCCTTCGTTACAAACCAATATACCTGTAATAACTAAAGTACTAGTAGTAGTATCGTTGTAGTGGCTGATTTCAAAGGGATGATGACTTTAATACAGGGAATGTATAGATTTTAGGTGACTGAAAAATTACTTATGTTTCAGTCATTAGATGTTGATCCAATCCCTCAAAAATTCCATTCACTTGAGTAAAACAATTGTCATAAAAAAATTGTTCCACCTTTGAACCATCATCCCACAAATATGGATCTTTACTCAACTGTCCTTTGGTTGCTGCAGCTTCCTCTGAAAAATCCCTCCTACCTCGCTCTTCTCCAAGAACCAGCAGTTCGTTGTTGGTAGTTCCCTCCCGAGCTGCCTCCCTTTAGACCAGCAACCCCTTGATCACGATGCCTAGTCGGGTTGACCCGCAGCCAATCACGGAACTGCGGCTCATCCTCCTTCCACACCTTCTCAGCACATTGTATCTCTACATGACCAAGGATTCCACATGCAGGGGCGGAGCTACGTGGAAGCAACGGTGTCAGCTGACACCGATGACTTCCAGCAGATTCAATAGAAAATCACTGCTTAAAGCTGCAAATTAAGCTTAGTGACACCATTGAGCAAACGTCTTGACACCGGCGGCCTCGGCGGCTGGCTTCGCCCCTGTCCACATGAGTAGTAAAAATTGGGCACAAACACATGTTGAAAATTGCACTAACATCCCTTCTCCCCCTCAACATCCTCCATAGTGACCCCTCCCCCTACCACCACCACCACATTCCAAATCAGTCGTCTATTCCTCTCATTCATTATCCCCAGCAGAAGATTGAAGATCCGAATCCACACTAGTATATGGGTGAACTCCAGATCCTTCAAGATTTTTAGTGTGATCAAAATCAACCACAATGAGGAGATCACTGTTGAACTCCCATGGACCCTCTGTAATTGTGCGTCGCTTCCCATCTAGCTGGAGGAGAATGAAAAGGAAAAGATTCTCCCCAAGCTCCTTGCACCTAATTCCTTTCACATGATACCAAATCCTACCCAAGTTTAGCGCCATCCCGTCAGCACGTCCAAGCTTAGTGGAGAATAATTTCACCACAACCCGGCGTTCCTTCCCCTGCTCCGCGGACTCCAAACTCCACGAGCCTTTCAGTCCTTGTTGTTCTTCCTCTGTGAGTCGCAAGCCTCACATGAGGCCCTCTAACCACGTCGTGCCGTGTCTTCTCCGCGCCGCCATCACCACCTATGTCCTGCCACGTGCCCGAAGGCCACTGATCCCATCGCATGAACCGTGGACACTAGAAGGAACTATATTGTGGAAGTAAATGACTCCAAAATTTGGTGGAAAACTGGTTGGATTTGGGGTAGGAACCGAGGAAAAAAGTTCGAAGTAGAAGGGATGCAAATCAATAGCGTGGATTCATGCCACGTGGCGTTTAATTCCAATCATAAAGCAACTAAGCCCAACTTCCCTCCTTCCCTATTTCTACTTGAGCTTCAGCTCAACTAAACCTATGTAGCGAGCTAGCTAGAAAATCAAGCAGAAGGAAAATAAATGCTTCACTTGGTTCTCAACGGAACTTATTCTAAGTCGGGGTGATGGAGTTCTGGCTGTAGTAGAGAGTGAAGGACAACTAAAGATTGTTGTTGATGGTAGTAAGGTCAAGGGCGGTTGGCCAGAGACAGCCAGAGCTCATAGCATATCGCTGCAATGGGCTTAGAGCAGATGGAGCTTGTTGCTACTAGTTTGCAAGCCGAGCGCTCTCAACCAAAGGTCACCATAGATACAGGCGTGGTGAAGATTGGGTCTTTCTAGTCTCCATTGATGGCTTCGGAGATGAGCACGACGACCAAGAGCTTGTCATAGATTCCTCGATAGTGAGGAGGGAGCATCCAGATTGTCTTACCTTCCAAGCGATAGTCTATTTTAAGTACAAGACAACTACCTGAGTCGATCTTATCGCTAAGCCATGCTGACATGATGGAGTTTTGTGGAGGGCTTCCGTTGCTTTCAGATTGGTACTTTGGGACATGGGAATATTCTTATTCTGATGGCGTGTGGCCTCCGCCTCCCCTCTGTATTTTGTGCGACGTGGCCGCCCTCTACGCGTGCGATGCAGTTTCCGGCTAGCGTGGTAGCCGCCCACGGCGGCAACATCGCCGCCTCGCCGCGACTCCCCGCATGGGCCATGGGCTGCCGGCCCGGCACGCGAAGGCCGGATAGCCTAACGCGGGCCGTGAAATCCTAACCTCTTTGTGGACCCGACCTCGTTGAAACTCGAATGGCCGGACCCAACACAATAGGGAAGACCGCGTCGTCGCGAGTAGGGAGAGAGGGAGGGGCGAGGTGACTCTCACCGTCAAGGGGATGGGGTGGCACCTCCGATGACGGGGAGGTGAGAGTGTAGCAATGCGTATCTCGCCGAAGAGGAGGGCAATAGAGGTGGGGTCTCGTCGGGCTCGCGCCTCGTGGCCGGCGCCGCCGGCGCCGTCCGGGTGAGGACAGACGACGATGGTGAGCAGGAGCAGGCTAGGGTTTGGCATGCCACCGGGTGGCCCTAGGGATGTCAACGGGTACCCAATACCCATTACCCGACGGGGAAAAACCCTATTAGGGGACGGGGATGGGCAAAATTTCCACCCCACGGGCGTGTTGATGGGGAAAATTGATTCCCCCATCGGGTACGCTAATTCGGGGATGGGAGCCATCCACCTGAACCCCGTTACCCCACGGGCCTCGATTAAATTGAATATTGCTTTCCATTTCATTCATTTTGGCCCAGGAGGTCCATATGTCATAACCGAGCCCAAGACAAGCATAAACTTACATCAAACCCTAATTGAGGCCTCACCTATTCCCACTTTCCCACCCAGCCGCGACAAGCTAGCAGCCTAGCACACGGACACACCACTCAAGCTTCTTCCCGATCGCATGAAGCTAGTGTATGTGGGGATAGCAACAATGACAAGTGCTTGCGACCGTGTGTGCGCGCGGAGCTCCCGTGCCGCGCGGTAACGACGATAGCGGTAGTGCTCGCCCTTGCTCGTGCGGATGGAGACACGCTCATGCGCGGCGCAACAGCTCGCGCGTACCCATGCGAATAGAGACGTGCTCGTGCTGTGCGCGCAGCAGTGGTGGAACTATTGCTCCTGCGGCCTGAATGTCTTACGGCGTAGCTCCGTCTCCATCGGGGATATCCGTGGGTGCCCGTTACCTTCTCGGGTTCGGGAATGGGGTCGATATCTCACCCGCGAGCGAGGACGGGGACGGGGGCGGGTAGAAGTCTCGAGTGTCGGGGACAGGGATGGGACATGTAAACACGTGGCAATTTTCCCCGTTGCCATCTCTTGGTGGCCCTTTTATATGAGGCGCGCCGCATAGAGGCCGTCCGATCCGATCGGACGGTCGGGAGCCCTCCCTAGCTTTTTATTCAATGACACCCCTCTATTTCTATCAATTATGGTTTATAGCTAAGCCCATGATATTTTCATTTAGGTCCTTCAGCTTGCATCAAATTATATTCTTGCGTGTTATGTCCTAAATATTTCCATATCGACCCTCTAGCTTCTAGTTTATATTGTTTAGGAACTTAACTCCCTCTTTTTAATATTCTTTCATCTTTACCCCTCTAAACTTCTAGAAATACTCAGCCCCCAATCTAGTTCGTCATAACGGTGCTACACGGGAGTTGATTTGCTGCCCTGCTCCATAGATTTTTTTTTAGTAAATTTCACAAAACCGCAACTATTTGTTACCTTGTATCACATAACCAAAACTTCTAGGATGAGTTTCAAGAAACCGCAACTATATGTGTCATTGTATCATAGAACCACAACTTTTTTGTCCTGCTCAACCAACCAAGCCGTGGGTCTCATATGTCAATCTAATATGACTCTATTTTTACACTTTATTGTCTACTAGTATAGTGCACGTGCGACACGCACGTGTTATACTGTATTCATACATAAAAAATACAAGTTTGAAATAAATTTTCTTTTCGTAATACATGATCGATACAATTTTTATGGGCTATACAGTTCAGTCTGGTGATTTGATCATAAATTATCCTTTTTGTGATTAGGAGATTGATATACTTGAGTTCGATGCTGATTTGATTGCAGACAGAGGGAAAGAGATTTATGACGTAGAACAACGTCGGTCCAAAAGTTGAGAAAAAGGCCATTGTAAACTTGCTAATTCAACACATACACGACGACATTTGATATGTTAAACAGATAGATTAACGAGAAAATTGTTTGTTTCATTTTTATTACATGCATAATGACACTAATTATTATTAATTTAGCTTACATCAGTCTATTTGGTCAAGACAATCATTCTGATCCCCCATGGCATTCTCCCACAAGGCATGTTGTTCTTGTTTCAATTCTTGTGCTCTTGAATGAAGGATTATAGCTGAAAAGTTAGTAACACGATTAAGTGGTAGTCAAACACTATAATTGGGTAATGCTCATCAACCTTTCCATGTGCATATTGTCTGAAAGAAAACAAACAGGATGACATAACAAGAAAACGCCATAATCATGTGATTGAAACTACCTATTAAGGCAATTTGGTAATCATAACACACATGGACTCACCTAAACACACGTATAAACATGAGGACTGTCATGAATCTATGTCATATGTTCCTATCATATGAAGATCCATGGTATGGAGGAGGCATGATTTCTTTCCTTTCTCTACACGTGGTCGCTCAGGGCAAAAATATTTCTTTCCATAAGTACTTTTTTTGGAGAATGCTTTCTATGGGTCAATCACGCACCTCTTCGACCGGTACATTTATATCTTTTTCTTTGTTATTTTAATAACAAATCTCATTGATTCCGATTTGCTTTCTGCTCTTCCCTCGGGCAAGAAGAAATGACGTGTTGCGACCATTGATCGGGTTTTTGTCCGCCCTGCTCAGCCTCCAAACTGTGGTGTTTTATACACAATTCATAGCAGGTGAATTCACCCTAGGAACAAGTCAAGAGTTCTTCGGAATTGAGGGGGCTTACACATTTTTTTGCCTTGTCGGACAAATGACTGTATCAACAATTCCATTTTATAAAAGAACTGCATTTAAACAAAATATTAATAATATAATATATCATAAAATAGAGACATTCCATGGCTCTCGGTTACGTGCAAGGTTATGTGCCGATTACGTGCATGGTTTGGCTTTAGGCCGTGTAAAAGTGACATCCTTCGCATGGAAACACTCGTCGGCGGAGGTGGTGGACACGTCGGGCACGCCGGTGACGCCGGTCTAGATGAGGAGATGGTGTCGGAGCTGGTGTCCTGGTCTCGGTCGTCGCCTTCGAACGGATTGCCTTCCTGCATGTGGAGCACGTACTCAAGGTTCCGGAGCACGTCGTCCATGGAGATCCGGTCGCTGTCGAACTCGGCGAGGTACTTCTCGGCGGTCTCGACGAACATTCTAAGCGACTCCTGGTTGACGGTGCCGACGACCTTGGGTCCATGATCTTCTCGATGAGGCCCTTGTGCTTCCGCTGCATCCCACACTCGGCGAGGCCGACCTGCTCGTGCGGCAGCTGCGCCCACGCCGTTGCCGAACGATTGTGGCTTCCCTATGCCCGTCGCATGTGCCCATACGTGTGCCGACACGTGGAACGCATCCAATCGTTCTTTACATCCATCGCCTAACTCCAGGAGAAAACAACATCATCAAAATCTTCCTCTTAGCGCAACCAAACAACTTATAGTTGAGGCTAGTTAACCGGACAAATCAACGCTTGCTAACTCGAGAATTTGCCATTACGATATTGGATTCAACAAGAAAATGCCATAATAAGAATCCTTAACTCCAAAATAAAAGTCAAGGCCGCTGGAATCAAACTCCCGGATGCAGAGGTCGACTTTGTTAACGTACATACCGAGGAACACAGGTTTGACAAGGAAATCTAGGAATTGTAATCCTCGACACCAAAATCAAACTAAAGCCCGCCGGAATCAAACTCCAAGATGAAGAGCACGACTTTGTTGAAGCACGGATGGAGGAGTTCTTACCTGCTAGAATCGACCTCGCCGCTGCAAAGCTGGAGCGAGTCGTTGTACAAATCAAGGCATCAACCATCGAACTTGGGCTTAACTCAACTTCAATCGACTATTGCATCGTTGAGTAGACATTGAAGCTGACCGAAATCCCGGATGGAGGTTCATCCCCACGGATGCAGAGTGCCATTGAGAGTTGGATATGGAGCGGTCAATTGTGTCTCGAAAGAGACGTACAAAAAAAAGCTACGACGGCTGACGGCGCAATTAACATTGGCGTTAAACAGGTGAGAGGAAAAGGAGCGGTGGGATTGGGCACAAAGAAGGAAATCTTTAATCACGGTAGAAATTAAAGATTGCGGGCACACAAAAGGAAATCTTTAATTTTTACCATGATTCAGGGAATATTAGAAGGAAAATGCACACGAGTTCCGAGTGGGATTGGGCAGTAGAAGGGTAGAAACCGTGGTGAAAAAAACATAAACTTGAAGGACAATCCCAATGTAATTTATGTAAACAATGTAGCATAAACAATGATTGGGCCCATAAATCATAGGGAAAGGAAAGAAACAACGACCGTAGATAGATTGGATGAACGACAGAAATTGATTGGGTATCAACGGATGTGGGTAAGAAAAGAAAAGAGAAACCAGAAATCATGTTTATTCTTTAATAGGTAGATATATGTTAGACGTGGGACCCATGCCACATCACCAGTCCTATGTAGACATGTCTGGAGAAGCCTCTAATGGGCCGGCCCATGTAATCCAAACAGCTGCTATTATTCTCCCTATTATATTTTTTTATTCCATGTAACATTTAATTGATTTCCCTAGAATAAAAAAAACTAATGTCTTGCTCTTGGAAAATAATCAACGTTTGAGTCATTGCTGAGATAGATTACAACAATATTATGTCCAATACCAAAATACATAGTGAATTTGCTCACCCAATGTTTGGTGACAAAATACCCAATGGTTATGTGTCGTTTGATGCCTACTTTTCTACACTAATCAAGTTTAGAGGAGCCTGATACATTGACCACGCCATGTACCAGAAGCAAAATAAAGTATGAAACACAACAAGTTTAGAGGCTTGTGCAGACATGTTTACATAGTACTCCCTACGTCCCTAAATGTAGGGCTTTCTAGCATTCAAATATGAAATTAGTCAATGTGTTAAAAGACTACTATACCCTTCTTTTTTACCTCCATCTACCCATCCATTAACTCTTCCACCAACTCCGGAGTTTGTCTTATCTCGCAAAACGCCCTACATTTAGGGATAGAGAGAGTACTGGTGATATGGCGTGGGTCCCATGTGCAGCTTGGTGACGTGTGGCATGGGTCCCACCTCCAGCTTGGTTGGTTACATAAAGTGTAAAAATAGTTGTGATTTTGTGATAACACATATAGTTATGGTTCCTTGAAACTAATCCTAAAAGTTGTGGGCGTCGACTACAGCTGGAGCATCGCTCGCTTCCACGACGCCGTCATGCGTGTCGGCGGCTACAATTTCTGGGAGAAGCAGCCCAGCCCACGGATGCGCGACGCCGAGGGCCGTCTCGTGCAGCGGATGGCCACGGCCCGTGTTCCCTTCGACGCGCCACGCTACTTTGGCAACCACCACGACGCGCCCGCCATGCCTCCCGTGGGAGACGATGGCGGTACCGTGATCAGGATGGACACCATCATCTTCGACGGCTTCTACAGCTTCGAGAGGCTCCCATTGCTCCCGGACAGTAGTTGCCGTGCCACGTCCCTTCCCAAGCCACCGGTGGGGAAAATGGCTGAAAAAGACGTCGTCTTCATCTCGGCGTATTTCGCTGTGGGCACGCGTGTCTGGATCTCCGTGACCGGCAAGGGCACCTTCTCCTTGGACATTGCAGAGAACGGCGGCGGCACATGGAGTACGGAGGGAGCCTGGATGCTGCCGTTCGAGGGCCGCGCACTCTACATCGCCGAGCTCGACTCGGTCATGGGCCTCACCGTCGAGTCCCGGCTCCTGTGCGCCTGCGATGTCAAGACCGGGTCGCGCCCCGAGATACGCCATGTGTGGAGGGAGACGTTCCCTTGGCACTGGGAGGAGCGCATCATAGACGGCCACGACGCGAAGGCCTCGAGGCCCAGGGACATGCCCAGCCTGGCGTACCTGGGAAACGGAAGGTTTGCCATCTGCAGGCCTATGAGCACCAAGAAACCTAGGCCCTTTGCGCCTCAGCATGTCAAGTACAATGCCAGCTCTTTCCTGGTAGTGGAGGTGAAGCGCTTGCCCAACGGACAGCTTCAGTTGACCAAGCGCGGGAGCACGACCTACATGCTGCCTCCGCAAGGACGGCAATGCACATATGTTGGCTTTATTCAGCCCGCCACCTAAATATAAGAAGGCTACTCCCAATTTTATTTTATAACTTTGTTCAGATTGTCACTAGAACATCACATTAATTTCTGCATAAACGTGCAAAATACTGTGTCACCTTCATCGAGCAACGAGCATTATTGCAATACGGTGAGGCATACTCCTCTACTTATAAAACAAAGTAGAACTAATCCATTGTAGTTTCTTACCGTCCAGGAGTGGCACAAGTAAACTGTGTCGAGCATTCCTGTTATGCGAAGCAAAGAAAAACGGCTTGCGTAAACAACCGAAGTCTAACGTATGTGGACTCATATCCTCTACATTGGTTCAGTCAATGTAGAGGACTCTCTCTCTGGCATTAGGGGAGATCTGAGCCATTCGCTATTGAATGGAGGGCTGTGAAATTTCATCATATTTCTAAATAAATAAAAAAGACTAAACCACATCGTATATTGGTTTCACTAGCACCGAATTGGTTTGATCTTGCTCCACTAGGCCTGCTTCACTAGCACCACTAAATCCTGCTCCACCCTGCAACTTGAACCAATACAAAGATGAGAAGAAAAATTAATCTTACTTAATCATGCAAAGTTCATGTATTTTTACCATAAGTAGCTGAGTGAATGTGGTAAAAGATCCAAATTATGACATCACATGATCATGAGAGAATTGTCATTTTAGCACTAGCAAGAAGTGGCTTCGCCAGAATAGCATTAACATCATGGGCTTCGTTAAAACAGCACTCCCAACGTTGTCGCGTCTGTATTATAGCATTATGTACTGTTTTAAACCATTTGGAGTTATTTTATGGTGAAACAGCCTCATGAAAGGACAATACTACCCTGAGATCAATTTTCTTGTGTTTTGGCTCCCTAAAGCACAAACGTGAGAGGAAATGGACATTTTATTCACACAAACATGCATATATACCATTCATACGTGTAACCAAACCAAGCACATGCACATAAAACATTGACACAAATTTTTAGCATAGTACATAATAGCATCACAAATATAGTTTGAACCAACAGAATATTATCCTCACACAGAATAGGTTCAAGACACAGTGACACACACACTGACAAAATAATCTAAAATCACGACACATCACACATCTAAGCTCCTCTTGGCATTTCTTGGTGTCATCTTCTTTGGAGCTGAAGTTTGAGCAGAAGCAACCTCCTGAGATGTGCCTTCCCCCATGAGCATAGCAAGGCGGCTGCAAAATATGACATAATATATTTTCAAGTGGCCAATATTAAACAAAAGAATAGATGATGAGAACTAGCAATTTCTTACCGTCTCGTCACAATTCCAGGACTCTCTTGCATTATTTGTTCCCTTGTATTGATAGGGCTATCTGGTGGTAAATCCTTAGGGGTCCAACCTTTAGTAGTATTTTTTCTTGGCTTCCTCTTCCTACAAAGTTAAATTTGCTAAGACTAAAACAAGACAACTCATAAAACAAAAATGAGAAGGAAAAATGCTCAACACTAACTTTTTTTAGTTCCATTCATTGGACATTTGTAGCTAGCTTGCCTATGTCCCAAGATTCCACATCTAGAACACTTCACTTTCCCTCTAACTCTTTTTTTTGGTGTTCTCGCTCTCATTTTCAGTAGCCTTTGCAGCAGTTTTCGGTCCACCACTACCACCTTCGAGGCAACTTTTGTACCTACTCTTCCTTTACCTTCCAACACCCCTTTTAGTTAGTGGTGCAGCCACCTCAAATGGTAAATCCACCTTAGGCCATTTTTCCTTGCTCGGCATTGGTTCTACCATTCTAGCATATGCCTTTCTAAACTTCTCCACGGAGTAGTAGTCATGGACAAAGTCCTCCATCCTCACATTCCTAATTTGTTGGGCTGTTATCAAGGAAAGAGCATGTTGGCAAGGCTTCCCGTTATGTTTCCACTCAAAGCATGTACACTCATGACAATATGCCTTAACAACAAACCTATGGTTGCAATTATCCCACACCTCAGCAGCATAATTATCACCTTTGACAATATGCCTCCTCCTCTGGAATATGATCAGTTAATGGTATAGCAGCACCTTCAGTACCCTCTATATTAGGAACTCCGAAGCACTTGTACCACCGGATCTTGAATTTGAGGCAGTCTCCCTATTCATTTCTTCTAGACTTTCATCGTCACGCCTCAAACCCAAAAGTGCATAAACATTTTCTTCATTACAGAGTTCTACCCTTCCATGCTCCTCATCAACTTCTTCAATTTCTATTGAATCCTAATCTACAAGTGAAGGCTCCACTACTGCCTCTACCACAGGAACCATTTCTGAACAAAGTTCATGATTCATAACAAGCCTATTCAAGTCATGTTAATAAATGAGTTAGGGATGCATATCGATGTTTCGCTCTAACTAAATCATTGTAAAATTAGAATAACATTGCAAAAAATATACCCTGTATTGTCCTTGTTCAACATCCAATCAATCCCAAATGGTTCTTCTCCCTCCATGGCTACTGTCTCACCTAGGGTTTCAACCAAAATCTGAAAATCAATAAATTGGGCGCAAATGTACCCTACAAATTGAAATTTGTTTGATATACAACTCCACTTACAAAATTCAGCTGTCAATGCATCAAAGAACTGCGAGCTTCACCGCCACCAATTGGGGGCGACCATGGAGACGGGCGGGAAGATTCAGATTGGGGTGGCCGGGGAGAGGGGCGAGGGTGACGCAAATAGCTGCAGCCGGGGTGCGCGCTTGGGGGCAGGCAGATGGGCGGCGGTCTGGGTCCTCTGTGGGCGCAAGCCGCCGGCGCCTCTCGGTTCTGTGCGCTGGAACGAGAGAGAACGAGAGAACAGAGAGAGAAGAACAGAGAGAACGAGAGAGAACGATTCGTTCTGTTCCAGGCAGTAGAAAAAGGATAGGGGCAGCTTCGTCATTTTGCGTGGTTGAAAATAGAAAATAAATTGGAAATAATTTAAATTAATGCATAATGCTATAATAAAGGTGTGGCAATGTTGGGAGTGCTATTTTTACGACTATTGTGGCGAAGCCCCTTCTTAGGAGTGCTATAATAGCAATTCTCTCCATGATCATGTAGCATTCTTCATGTAGCATTCAGTCCACTTCTCGTTTTGTTGATAGATACCACCCAACCAAGTATCATTTTTGACATTGCTCCTCAAGGCACTAAAAGATGCTTCAAATGTTGTCTCGTCCTCATACTCAAACACGTAAGCACTTAATACAGCTAGGGCACTTAATCCATCGCAGTCCTGACGAGCAAGATATTTGATGGCATTTTGCATGATGTGAAAAGTACGCAAACCATGCCAAGTGTTAGGAAATGCTAGAGATATTGCAATTTTCATGGCCATATCTTGATCTCGTATAGATTGTTTTTGGATGCTTTTGCCCACGCGCTTTCAAAAAGGTTTCAGAAAGCCACCGGAAAGATTCAATTGTCTCATCATACATTAAAGCTGCTCCAAAAACCATTGTTTCTCCGAAATGGTTGAATCCCACAAACACAGCTAATGGTCTGGTTTCTCTGTTTGTTCCAAATGTTGTATCAAATGAAATGACATCACCAAATTGGGCATAGTCAATAAGCATCTTAGCATCTTCCCGAACATGTTCGTTATTTGCTCATAACAATCTAGCTGCATGGCAGAGTAAAATGAAGGATTCTCAACACATTTCTTTTGAAAGTACATTAAGACACCACCCGCTTCTCCATGTACAAGATTTCTTTGTCTCTTTGACCTCAAGTATTTATTGTAATCTATGCATGTGTAGCTAAGATTACTATAACCACCAGCTTGTCTCGCTTGCTAATTCGTGTGCTTCCTTGGGCCTAATACCGCCATTCAATTTGATTACCTTGCACACTAGAATTTTTTTGTTGTGAAGCTAGTAGATGGGAAGTTGCAGATAGCTGAAGGGTGTGATTATGCTCAATACAAGGTCATACAATTCATAATTTCCATCTACTCGGTTAATTGTTATCCCCATTCTAACCTTGCAACCAATTCTAGTTTCAGCCCGAGGATCCTTTGTTAGGTGGCCCCTTTTAGCTTGTACCCTAAAACCAGCTTTTTGACATACAAATCTGCTTGAAGTAGACACTCCATCTACTTGACTTTTGTTGTCATACTGCTTTCTTACACCAAAGCCTACCATACCACCATATCGAATCCAGAAATTCCAAGCATCATCAATTGTATTGAACTTCATCCCTATAGTTGGCATCCAACTCGGTGGCTTGTCCATCCTACAACCATAAACTAAATCCAACAAATTTCATGAATCTTCGCTTTCATCTAATCATCTTGAGTTTCTTTTTACAGTCAAAAGTAGATGAATAATGCAAGTGAAATGAGTGACACTTGTCCGATTCACAATCTATAGCACTTTATTGACTTTGTTTCAATCTATTCAGGCCATAGACCACAGCAGAGAAAAGCAAAGAAAGAGGAACGAAGACACCAGAGAACAGCCGGGAGGGAGCAGGGAGTTCGGCGCCAAAAGAGTTGTGCTTGTTATGAAACTGTCATCAATGAGTTACCGTGTGGGCGAATTGATTGGGGTGGTTGGGAGTTGAGGAGGGGGCATTTTCATCCGCCGGTGCTGCCCCCTTTGGCCCCGCTATAAATAGTAGTCACCGATAGTGACGGGGGTGGCAAGCCAAGAGAACTCCCGGTTGTAATCATCCAAGTGAGAAATAAAGAAAGCTCCCATTGTGCCCCATATTTCTGTGTTCATCCATTTGTATTATTGGTGTGTGCATCAGTAGAGTAATCCGCAAGCTGATTCGGTTGTTTTACAACACGTTATCAGCACGAGTCTCTACCGAGCTATAAGGTAAGAATCAACTTGTGCTATCACTATCTACCGATGCACATGTGTCCTATGGTAAGTAAAGAACAGTGCTTGCTGTCAACAACAAAGCAAGCCACAGCAGAAAAATACGCCCTATAGCTAAGTGCTATGCACCGAGTGCTACCCGAAGATAGCACCAACCTGCTCTTTTGCTTTACATTTCTATACACATGTGCAAGTGCTACCGAAGCTAGCACAAGGCATCACCATTTTTGGTGCTTACCCGTGTGCCGCTCCGAAGACCGAGCACCGGTAGTCATGGCCCCGAAGCGCCATGACCAGGACCTCCTAAAGAAGGTCGCTACGACGCCTATGAGCTCGCAGCGAGGTCGACACCCGAAGTTGTCACCTCTTTGACGCACCGATGTGTCGTCACCGTCGACGTGTCATCTTGCACCATACGCGTTGTCGTCGTGGGAGCTTGTGACCGTCGCGGGAGTTCCGAAGACCGCCGTGGGGATGAACAAGCCCCACGCTTGCCGTCGTTGTCCCCGTTACTCCGCCGCCCGTTCTCGCCGTGGAGAGGCCTCACAGCCCCGCGCCGGCAACGTGGCGAGTCCCGGGCTACCACCCGGGGCAGAACCGGTAGGGGACCCCCACCAAGTGGGAATGCGGCCCCGGAGTGCCGCAACCGCGCCACCGTGCCGCGGTGGTCGCCGGAGACGTGCGGCCCCGAAGTGTCGTTGCTCCTTCTAGGCCGGGGCCCCGAAGCGCCCGTGCCGTGACCTCGAGCAGAGGACCCGCGTACTACTACCTTGGGTCTCCGGCCTCGCCGCCACAAGTGGGGACGCGGCCCGAAGTGCCGCCACCGGCCGGGGCCCCGAAGTGCCTCGAGCCCGAACCTAGCTCGCCGGCCGCTGCCGCGGACCGCACCGCTTTGGGGGGGGGGGGACCCGCTCCACTAGCCACCTGCTCCGGCCGAGCACGCGCTGCGGCCTCCTCTCGCCCGGGAGCTGCCGGACCCGACCGGGCTCGATCCGAGCCACGAGCCTCCGATTGAACCGCCACGGGTCCCGCTCGGGCTCGCCTTGCTGCGGCCGCACGCCGCCCGGCCACGGGCCTCGTAGCGCCGCATGGCCGCAAGCCCGCACGTCCCCGGCCGCCCGCCGCGTGCGCCGCGCCGCGGGCCATCGGCGCGCCGCATGGCCGCGAGCCGCCGCCGCCGGCCGCGGGCCGCGGCGCGTCACGCCGCTCCGCATAGGCGCAGGCCCGTGCCGCCCTAGCTCCTCCCGGATCCGGCAGCCCGAGCCACCATGGCCGTGCGCGCCGCCGCGGGTCCCCTTGGCCCACGCGCCAACGCCGCGTGCCGCCCCGGGCACAAGCCCGCGCGCCCTCACGAGCCGCGTCCGGCCGCGGGCCGCGCGCCCGCCTTAGCCGCGAGCCCGCACGCCGCCCGGCCGCCTCATGCCCCATCCCGTATGCGCCGCCACCTCCGGTGGAAATGGGGGAAGGGGACACGCCCCGCAGCTGAGCGCACCGTGGCTGGTTAGGTTTTATCCCAGCTACGGCCGGGCCGGTAGTTGGCCCAAAAGGCCACCATCGGATGGGCCCTCGGCCCACAAATCGACCGGCCTAAAGCCGGATTATTTTGGCCCACATGCGAACAAAAAAAAAAGGGGGGGGGGGAAGGAATCGAGATGGGCCAAATTACAGGTTCTATTAATTTCGCAATTTAACCCCCGAAGTTTGGTTAATTCACGTAATTATATTTCCTGGACTCGGAAATTTGCGGATTAAACCCCGAAGCGTTTAATCGTGTTATTTCCACATCTAACCCTGTTTTTGCCCATATTAAAATTATGCAAATATTATTTTGTGCTCACTAACATGCAGGGAATTTTTCTGGGAACACTCATGACCCGAATAATCGCAATATCTACATGCATTATTTACCCGAAGTAAATTGCATGATATTGCAGGCATGTCGGATATTGCAAAGAGGGAATTCACCCAGCTTGCCTTGGATGGCAGCAACTACCTCACCTGGGCTCAAGATATTGTCATTAACCCGAGATCCATGCGCCTCGGTCATACCATTGCCAAGCCCGAAGCAGGCAAGGAAAAGGCTGTGGTCGATGACGCCGATAGTGCAAAGGCTTTGCATTTTCTACGTCATCACATACACCCGCACCTGAAAATGGAGTATATGACCGAGGAGGATCCACGGGTTCTCGTGGGAATGCCCGAAGGATCGCTTTGACCAACAATAGGCCATTGCACTCCCACGAGCTCGTAATGACCGGATTACCCTACGCTTCCAAGACTATAAGTCCGTGGCAGCGTATAACTCGCCATTCATCGAATCGTCTCGATGTTGCGTCTCCGTGGCCAGCAGATCACGTACGCCGAGATGATCGAGAAAACCCCGAACACCTTCCATCCAGGCAACATTGTTCTCGCAACAACAAGTATAGGTGTCGAAATATACGAGATATTCTCAGCTCGCTCGGACCTCGTTAGTTGCAAAACAGCAGAATGAGGTTCTCATGCGTAACCACTCGCCCGACCCATCGGGTCGATGGGTGTGCCTCGAAGCACACGCCAATGTTACCGGGAGTTCTAATGGCCCGAAACATGGCCATAAGAAATGGAAGGGTAGGAAGGGTGGTATGTTCAAGGGCAGAGGAAAGGGTAAGCCCCGAGGTAAAGGTGACAAGAAGGTCACAGGTGAATCATCCGGGGGAGCAAGAATGCATGCTATAGATGCGGACGTTCGGGACATTGGTCTCGCAACCGTCGCGTCCCCGCACACATGATTGACGCTCGTCGTCGTTCTTTCGAAGTAAGAACGAGGGTGGGCCTAAGTCCCACTTCGCCATTGAGCCTCGAAGCTCATGCCAATGACATGGTCGTTGCGAATGGTGAAGACGTCCGAAAGGATGACAAGTGGGGACGACCTTGTTGATGATGACTTTGACATATTCGGGGACCTCGAGTAATCTCCTCCATGTCAAGTTCAATGTTCCGCATATTGTCGGATACAGTCCGGAAGTACTGTAATAAAGCTCGTGGTTCCCGAAGAACCATGGTTATGGGTCGTGCTCCCGAGGAGCACACGGTTCCTCGAAGAACCGTAGTTGTACATAGTGCTCCCGAGGTAGCACTCGGGTCATGAGTATGCTCTCGAAGAGCAACCGTTGTAAAGCCGAAGTCTTTACAAACAGTCTTCCCGTAATCGTTATCATTTTATGTGTTTATATTTCCTGCATCTTTATTTATCATGTCCAGGATATTTGATACAGGTTCGGCTGGGTCCCATGGCGGATGTGGAGTGTTGTCTCGTAGACAGCGCAACCACCAATACCATATCGAGGGAAACTAGATATTTCCACACTTTAACCAAGAAGTCCGGAAATATTATGACCATTACCGGAAGCAATGCTCATATTGTTGGCACCGGAAGTGCCACACTAGTTTTCCCTATGGGTACGCGGATTCTTGTGAGGAATGCTATCCTCTATCCAGAATCCAAGCGTACCCTTGTGAGCTTTAAAGATATCCGGGCAAACGGTTTCCACTCGAAACCGAGACCGAGCATGGTATTGAATACCTGCTCATCACAAAATTTGATGGATATCAAAAGCATGTGGTTGAAAAACTCCCTTCATCGCCATCGGGTTTGTACCGTACGTACATTAAACCGCCGAGCAATATGTTGCGATGAAGACAATCTTTCGTGACCTCGATGTCTTTAAGACATGGCATGAAAGATTGGGTCACCCCGGGTCGGGGATGATGAGAAGAATCATCAACAATTCTCGCTGGCCATGAAATTGAGCCAAAGAACTTCCCGAATCTCGAAGAATTCATTTGCACGGCTTGTGCAAAGGGGAAGTTGATTACTAGACCATCCCTCCCGAAGATTAGGGATGAGTCGCCTGTTTTCCCGCAAAGGATACAGGGGGACATATGTGGACCTATTCAGCCCCTCTCGGGGCCGTTCGGGTATTTCATGGTACTAATTGATGCTTCTACCGGATGGAGTCATGTGGACTTGCTGTCCACAAGAAATCATACCTTCTCTAAGCTCATTGCTCAAATCATCATATTAAAGGCAAGTTTCCCCGATAACCACATACAGTCCATTCGTATGGATAATGCTCGGTGAGTTCAGGTCGAATGCCTTTGATGATTACTGCATGGCTATGGGCATTAAGGTAGAACATTCAGTACCACATGTCCACACTCAAAATGGCCTAGCTTAATCCTTGATCAAAATGATAAAGTGGATCGCTCATCCACTGTTGCAGAATTGTCGGCTCCCAACAAGTTGTTGGGGCCATGCGATGCTGCATGCAGCAGCACTGATCCAACTCAGGCCAACTGCATATAATGAGACATCCCCCTTGCAGCTAGTGCGTGGGAAAGTATCAAGTATTTCCCATCTGCGAAAATTCGGCTGTGCAGTATATGTGCCGATACCACCTCCTCAGCGTACTTCAATGGGACCCCACCGGAAGTTGGGGATATATGTTGGTTATGAGACTTCGTCCATAATCAAATTCCTGGAGCCTATGACTCGGGGATCTTCATACGGCTCGGTACGCTGATTGCATATTTGATGAGGACAATTTCCCAAAGCATTAGGGAGACCGGCATCCCGAAGAATGCCGGGAAATTGAATGGAATGCAACTAGGATGCAGTCCTTAGATCCACGCACTAGCGAAGCTGAACCGGAAGTTCAGCGAATTATAAATTTGCAAAATCTTGCAAATAAGTTGCCGGATGCCTTCACCGATCATAAGAGAGTGACAAGGTCGCATATACCTGCAGTAAATACGCCGGAGAGAGTACGAGATAGCCCTAAAGGCCATCGACTCGGTGTCACCCCCCATCCTAGGAAGAGGGGAGACCTCCGGGTGCTCGGGACAAAGCCCCACGAAGACGTCCGCGGAGGCACGACCACGAGCCACTTGTCCCACTCCAGGATTCGGTTGAAGAAGCTCAACCCGAAGTTGAGAATGTCCCCGAAGGACACCGTCCCGAAGACGGAGCCCCCGAAGAGGCTACCCAACCTCGAAGTTGGGATGGTCCCCGAAGGACCCCATCCCGAAGATGAAAATCCCAGTGCATCGCGCGCGCTAAGCACACCGGGAAATCGGAACACCCTAGCTCCGTCGTTCTGGGAAATCACGACGAGCTAGAGGATATGGATGAGATCTCCACTAATTATGTGCACACGGGAGAGTTATTCAATAGAAAGACCACCATTGTGAATGTGAACTTTGCCTCAAAGATTGCTTGCTCAATGGATCCGGATCCGGAACCAAAGTCCATGGCGAGTGCCGAAGGCGTTCGGATTGGGACAAATGGAAAGCAGCAATCGAGGCAGAGTTGCGCTCGCTTTATAAAAGAAGAGTGTTTGGGCCTGCAGTCCCAACACCCCCAAAGGTCATCCCTGTGGGATGCAAATGGGTAGTTCCTCCGGAAGAGGAACGAAAATAATGAGGTGGTAAGATATAAAGCGAGGCTGGTGGCACAAGGGTTCACGCAGAGACCCGGCATCGATTATGATGAAACATACTCTCCCGTCATGAGTGGGATCACGTTCCGATATTTGATATCTATGGCAGCTAATCTAAATCTCAATATGCAGTTGATGGATGTCGTGACCGCATACTTGTATGGGTCACTGGATTCGGAAATTTATATGCGAGTCCCCGAAGGACTCAAGATCCCCGGTCCGAATCCGAATCGCAACATGTATAGTGTGCGCCGCAGCGTGCACTATATGGGTTGAAACAATCCGGAAGGATGTGGTTCAACCGTTTGAGTAACTATCTCCTGAAGAGAGGTGACACAAACAATGATGATTGCCCTCGTGTGTTCATAAAGAAATCCCGGAGTGGATTTTGCATCATCTCCGTCTATGTCGATGATTTGAATATCATTGGCACCACAGGGGACATTGAGGAAGCTATGGCTTACCTCAAGACGGAGTTTGAGATGAAGGACTTGGGTAAAACCAAGTTCTCGCTTGGGCCTGCAGCTCGAGCACCTCCCCGGGGAGTGTTTGTGCACCAGTCTACTTACACAAAGAGGGTACTTGAAAAGTTTAATATGGGCAAGTGCCACCCTCTCGAGAACCCCATGGTGGTCCGTTCACTTGACGTGAAAAAGGACCCGTTCGGACCCAAAGGGGAGAATGAGGAAATATTGGGACCTGAAGTTCCCTACTTGAGCGCCATTGGAAGCACCGATGTACCTTGCGAATTGCACGAGGCCCGATATTGCATTCGCGGTCAATCTGTTGGCCAGGTACATGTGCTGCCCCAACCAGAAGGCATTGGGTTGGCGTCAAGACCATTCTCCGGTACCTGCAAGGTACACAGGACCTTGGGTTGTGGTTTCCGAAGAACCAAGATCCGACCATGGTGGGGTATGTGGATGCTAGCTACATGTCCGACCCACATAACGCCGGATCCCGCATCGGTTTCGTGTTTCTCTCGTGGTGGTGCAGCCATTGCTTGGCGGTCTCGTGAAGCAGACCCTGGTTGCCACGTCAACCAACCACTCGCAGATCATTGCACTCTATGAGGCCACACGAGAGTGTGCCCGGGCCGAGACGGATGGTTGGCCACATCCGGAAGTTATGTGGCTTGGACACCGTCGGTGCCCCCACCGTTATCTATGAGGATAACGCTGCCTGTATTGCACGGATGCATATGGGCTATGTGAAGAGCAATTACACGAAGCATATTGCTCCAAAGTTCTTCTACCCCCATGAGCTCCGGAAGAGCGGTGAAATTAATATCCTACACACTAAGTCATGTGAAAATCTTGCAGATTTATTCACAAAGTCTCCGCCAAGCATCTAGCTTCTATAGATGCGTTCGGGGAATTGGCATGAGACGACTTAGAGAGTTGCAAGGATCGGGGGAGAATGAAATCATGATCCCGAAGATCATGTGGTGATCCCGAAGATCACCAAAATAGTTAGCCCATACCCGTGATCCTCGAAGATCATGGAAGTGATCCCGCAGATCACTTGCGTAGTCCCGAAGACTACCAAATCCCGACAATCAACTCGTTGTACTCTTTTTCCCTTGGTGAGTTTTTCCCACCGGGTTTTCTCACGCAAGGTTTTTAATGAGGCAACAAGTGCAACACAGCTTACGCATGTTATGTACTCTTTTCTCCTGCCATTTTTCCCACCGGATTTTTGGAGGAGTTTTTAACGAGGCATAGGCATGGCGCCGTAATTCGTCCAAGGGGAGTGTTATGAAACTGTCATCAATGAGTTACTCGTGTGGGCGAATTGATTGGGGTGGTTGGGAGTTGAGGAGGGGACATCCTAATCCGCCGGTGCTGCCCCTTTGGCCCCGCTATAAATAGTAGTCACCGATAGTGACGGGGTGGCAAGCCAAGAGAACTCCCGGTTGTAACACTACTAGATTTCCCCCTATAACCACGAAACCTTTAGGCAACATCACACATTTGGATGCAATAGGGGGTACTATGGCATCGAAATAGTGATTTGGTAGTAATATGCATGCCTATTACTACACATAAATTGTGTTGCGATATTATTTTTTTTATGTTGCAAAAGGGTGATGCTAATGCACCATTTGTAGGATTTATGTTGCATTTGGTTGGATTTATTGCTACACCAATTATGAGTTGCATTAGCATTTCTTGTGTTGTAATAGAAAGGTGCTATGGCGACCATATTGTCGTTGGTTGCTTCGAACGGCAATTTTGCAACCCTTGATTGATGTTGCAAATTGCTTGGTGCGTTGTGGCAATAGATAGGTGGCTATTGCATCCTTTGTTGCCGCCAGATGCAATAGCATGTATATATTGCCACCAATTTGCGTGGTTGTCATACCGGTCGTAGTCGTTGCAATAACGGACTCATTGGTAGTACTCTCTAGTAGATGTCATCAGATTTGTTAAGCAAATAGAATGATGGAAATCTATCAGAACTTACCTTATTGTAAACAGACCATCTATCGCTAAAACCCCACAGACAAGGCATATATTTTTTCTCGGCATCTAAAAATTGCATGGACAGGTTCATAGGTAACAAACGGAGTGTACCTACCAAGCAGTAGCACGCTATGGTGAATGAGCATCAAAAAATATATAAAAGAGTTGGCTGGCGCTAAAAAAAAAGGCAAGCTCACGGGGAGTTGGAATCGAACCCGGGTCTCTTTACGGAGAGTGAGCAAGCTTACCACTGCAGCACGACGAGCTATATGTAACCTTCTACGATTGGTTTATTTAAAAAGAAACTCGAACTCAATTCAAATTCTAATCCGAATCGAATTCAGTTTAAATTCCCTGTGAATACAAAAGTATTCAGAACGTATTTGCGATCTCTGTCTTGCCTTTTACCCACGCTGGCCCAATTGAGGAACCGGCCCTTTCGGCATTAATCGATCCCAAGCCCGTGTGGACTGCCTTGGTCTGTTTACAATCGAAGATAGGTGGCTATTGAAGTGTCCCGATCATCAATCGAAGTGCGACTCGATCGATCGTGGACTTGGACTCCAATCGATCGTGTCCCGATCATCAATCGAAGTGTCCTGGCGGCGCTCGATGACCTGATCAGCTTTCGCCGCCGCTGCGGCCCAAGTGCGACTCGATCGATCCTGCCTGCCATCCCCGAGGACTCCAATTGAGTGGAATCCGCGGCGCCGCCCTGCCTGATCGTGTGGACTGCTCGGTCGCCGGTGAGGTGAGGCTCAACTCTTTTTAACGAGACTCTCCCTGTCGTTCTTCCATTGATTGATCGACCATAGGGAATTGCTTCGATCGGCGGTGCTGACCATAGGATGCAAATCGATCCGAGTATCGGTTGGAATCGATCCACCGGCTGTCGTTAGGGAATTGCCTGTCGTTCTATTGAAAATTTTCAGTCGGCAGTGCTGACCATAGGGAATTGCCTGTCGTTCCCCAATTGATCGAATTCAGTTTAAATTCCATTGTCGGTTGCATGTAAACAAGAAAATTTTCAGTCGGCGGTGCTGACCATAGGATGCAAATCGATCCACTATCTTTTGTCTTAGTTTGCTTTGACTAGCTGCCTAAACAAGCAGGCCCGCAAATAGTCCGGTTCAAAGGGCAAGCTGTCGATCGAACGAAAGACAAAATTCAGGCGCTTGAAGTAGGGAAAGTGATTTTGTAAGCTCATGTTTGTTATGTGTTATGCAGGTTTCGTTGGTAAGGACAACAGGTTCATGTGAGTTCCAGAGGCACAAATTTGAGCAACACCACACCGATTGATTTCTCGGGTATTGTGATGTCAAATTAGATACTTGGTTATTTGAGCAACACCACACTGATTTGTCTTGGCATATTTGGTTTAAATATTTAGCTTGTGTGATGCATGGAAGAAAATTGCTCATACTTGTGTGATTTTAATTTTAGGTCTGTAATATTTAGAGGAAAACTAGTGCTAGCTCGTGTTATCCCCTAGTTATTTCATAAATTGCTACACTTTGATATGTTATCAATTATTTTCATGTATGTGTTAGCATATTTTTTGGTACATTTATGTGTTAACCCAATGTGTTGTGTATGGTTCCATAATTAATAGTGTCAAAAAAGGTTTCGCCATTGAAAATTTTGGATGGCCATATTTTACATATGCATGCTAGATCATGATCAGTCTCGTTGCATACATGCATGCAGATTAATGGCATCACACGAAGATAGGAGTTGGATGCGGCTGCCTCGACATTCAGAGGTGTGGAAGGAGAATTTCAGGACTTTTATTCAGAACTTTGGCACATCATCATCGCGAAGAGCCGGTGGATCTGTTGCCTGCCCATGTGCTACATGTCAATGCATGATAAGACATTCAGATGTGTTTACGATTCAGATTCATTTAGTTACTAAAGGGTTTGCTGATTGTTTCATCAATAATGAATCGGAGGGCCCAACTAGTCCATCATCAGCTGAGGGTCGTGTGAATCATGGTGTCGGTCCTGATCTCAATACAAGCATAAGAGAACCTGAAGATGCACAACCTACAGCTGACGCGGAACCTTATTTTGGAGAAGACGATGATGAAGACGCAAGTGATGACCCTGCTGCCACTAATACTTTGATTAGAAACATTATCAGTGGCTATATACATGGAGAAAGCACGAGATGCTGGTGAAGAGCCAAATAAGGAAGCAGAGATATTTTTGAAACTACTAGAGGAGGCAAAGAAGGAATTGTATCCAGGATGCAAACATGCAACCAAGGTCTCTTTTATCGTGCAGCTTTTTCAGATAAAGTGCTTGTACGGAATTAGTAACTCGGCATTGGAGGCCATACTTAATCTGTTCTCAAAGGTTCTCCCTGAAGGCCATTGTATCCCCGACTCCTTGGATAAAGTGAAAAGGGTGGTACGAGACTTAGGCTTGGACTATATCAAGATCCACGCATGTAAGAATGATTGTGTGTTGTTTTTTAAGGAGAACGCAAAGCTGGAGACATGTCCTGTTTGTGGGGAGTCTAGGTGGAGACTTGCTGATAATGAGGTTGCGGATGGTGCTACTGTAAAGAAGAGGTTTCCAGTGAAGATCTTACGCTACTTTCCTCTTATTCCTCGGCTTCGAGAGAATGTATATGTCCAAGCAGTTATCGGTGGACTTGCAATGGCATAAGAAAGAATTGGTCAATGATAGAAAAATGCGTCACCCTGCTGACTCACCTGCATGGAAGCATGTGGATAAAGAATATAAACTGTTTGCACAAGAAGGTCGTAATATTAGGCTGGGTCTTGCTTCGATGGTTTCAATCCCTTTGGAATGCAAAATGTTACATACTCCATATGGCCTGTCATGCTAATACCTTACAACTTGCCTCCATGGTTGTGTCGAAACAATCTAATTGGTTGTTGTCGATGTTGATACCTGGTCCAAAATCTCCTGGAATGGATATTGATGTATATTTGAGGCCCCTTATATTGGAGCTCAAGGAGCTTTGGGAAACGGGTGTTCCAACATGGGATGCTGCTACAAGGAAGAATTTTAAGTTACATGCTCTTCTACTTTGGACAATTAATGACTTCCCAGCTTATGCTATGCTTTCCGGATGGAGCACGAAGGGAAAGTTTGCATGTCCATACTGCCACAAAGATACTGAATATTTGTGGTTGAAGCATGGGAAGAAGCACTGCTACATGGGACATCGACGTTTCCTACCCTCGGACCATCCATGGCGCAACAACAAAGTCAGCTTCAACAATGATGTCGAAACCAGGGAGGCACCAGTACCACCGACAGGTGCACAGGTACTTCAGCAGTTTGAAAGTTTTGAACAAGTGATGCTTGGAAAGAATGCATCAAAAAAAGGAAGCGTGACGAAGACCAAAGATGGCACAAGCTGGAGGAAGAAGAGCATTTTTTTTGAGCTCCCTTACTGGTCTTCTTTGCTCATCGGGCATAATTTGGATGTCATGCACATTGAGAAAAATATATGCGAGAGCATATTAGGCACTCTGCTTGAATTGGCTGGTAAATGTAAGGACGGCGAGAAGTCCCGGCTTGACATGGAGCATCTACGGATACGCCCGGATCAGCATCCTGTGATTGAGAATGATAAGTATATCCTGCCACCAGCCTTGTACAAGTTAGATAAGAAGGACAAGGAAATGTTATGCGAATTTCTATATGGAGTGAAGATGCCTGATGGGGTTTCCTCTAATATAAGAAGATGTGTTGACCTAAAATCAAGTAAGGTGTCCGGCTTGAAAACTCATGATTACCATCTAATTCTACAAAAACTGTTACCCTTAGTGGTGCGTAGGATTTTGCCAGAACAAGTTGTCATCGCATTGATTCAGCTTAGTAATTTCTTCGATGCACTATGTTCCAAGGAGCTGGTCGAAGCGAGTTGGACAAACTTAGCATTTCAATTAGGGAGACTGTTTGTCGACTTGAGATGCTATTCCCACCTTCATTTTTCGATATCATGATGCATTTGCCTGTTCATTTAGCTGAAGAGGCTAAACTTGGTGGGCCTGTGTGTTATAGATGGATGTATCCGGTGGAGCGGTACCTACGTACCGCAAAAGGATATGTGAGGAACAAAGCATACCCTGAAGGTTCAATCGCCGAGGGATACATACTCGAGGAGTGCCTTACATTTTGCTCAAGATTCTTGGACCTGAACACCAAACTGAATCGTGTTGATCGACATGAAAGTATTGTTGTGAATGAGCCACCATCTGGTCTAAGCATATTTGCTGACATGGATTACAAGAGGAGAGGACAAACTGTCGACACCATTGATGGAGCTGAGATGCGGAAGATGAGGCACTACATAATTTCAAATTGTAATGAAGCTAGCCAATGGATCGAGTAAGTTACGCTACTGAACATCAATATGTTAAAATTATATTTTTTAGACTAACAATAATATACATTTCTTTGCAGTGCGCATATGGAAGAACTTAAAAAATATGGTACAAGAAACCTTAAAAAGAGACACGAGGAACAATTTGTAAGATGGTTCGAAGGCAAGATCAGGGCTCTACATGCGAAAGGGGAAGTAAGTTCAGAGATGTTTGCACTTGCTCAAGGACCAGATGATCGAGCTCGTACATTGCATAGATGCCATATCAATAATTGGCTGTTTCGAACCGTTGACATTGAGAAAAGCCTCGTAACGCAAAACAGTGGTGTGCTTGTCAAGGGCGACGGTACTACTGGCAACATGAACTGGTATGGGGTAATTAAAAGAATGATCTCACTAGAATTTCCTGGACAAAAAGAAGTTATTTTGTTCTAGTGTGACTGGTATGATGTGCCTGCTGCCACTAGCAACAGAGGCGAGAGGATACAATAAGGATCAGTTTGGGATAATTGATATCGATACTACCCGATACAGGTATACGAATGAACCCTATATTCTGGCAACACAGGCAGAACAAGTGTTTTTTGTGAATCTAGTAAACAAACCTGGTTGGAGCAGTGTTATTGCATTGAAACCAAGGAACTTGTTCGCCATGCCTGAATTAGAACTTGAGGACTCAATTGATGTGGGTATCGAAGTAAATAATTCATTTGGTGTACACCAGGATTTGACAAATTGGACAAGATCTGACAAGGAAGGCACAACAGGGGATGTCTCTGTTATTGCTCAGGTGCAGACCGAAGCAGTTGATGAACCAGACGATGCGGTCTTTGATTGTGACGATGAAGATGATGAAGATGACACGTATGTGGATGATGGAGTTGTTGCACCAGTTGTTTCTGTGGTACCAGACGAAGATGATGACTTTTTTATTTGATGCTTGTATGATTTTGTTTGGCATATCAAGAGATGTTTTTGTTTGCTGTGACAATTAATAATTTATTCTCATGAAACTCACTGAATGCCTTTTTTGGCTCCGATTATGGGATATTTCAACTATATTGACACTTCAATTTTCAGTCGAAATTCGGATTCTGTAGACACTTCAGCTTGTATCCTCTGCTCTGAGCAACTTCGACTATGATTTTTTTTATTTGGTAACTGAAATATATGTCATCAGTTTTTAATGTTTCATTTTGACTGAAACAAGTGTTACTTATTCATGTGTTATTCATGTGTGCAACAAGCAGTATACTCCTGACATGGCACCTGAACCTGTATGTGATGAATTATTCGACAGATGAATTATTCAACTGACATAAGCAAACCTGTATGCAGAGCTAAGAAAACAGAGATGTACTGCCGTTTATACACTTGCGCTATATTTCTTCTTTGCACGCCTACAGCAGCCTTTCTTAATTCTTTAATTGCACGGCTACCATGTAGCAGAGTACAAGTATGAGACGATGGCCTGATTGAACTTTCAGAAATCCAAATGCTCAAATTGAGAAATTAAGATGTCGACATTACACACAATGTGAGAAGTTAGCTTTATTTAACTTGTACAACAAAAATAATCTGAGAAGAGGCTTTCCATCCAGATTTACACTTTATTTAACTTGAACATACAAAGGCATGACACACATTGATCATGACACACATTGATCATTACTCGAACTCAAATCTGGCCCGGTTCAGAAGAGTTGATTGAAAACAGATTAAAGATCACTCAAATTTTCCAAAACGTCAGCACCACATGCACAAAACAGACAACCAGACCTGGACACATCTTGCTAGCACATTCAAACAACTAGATAGCCAACATTCATTTATACAAGCCACTAGGACATGGAAAGTAGTAGCAGGTTCAAGTGCTCCTGCACACATGTTTCTAGCCCTTTCAAACTACAGCTTTTCCATTAATACTAAGATAAACTTCAGATGCCTCTACATTGAGACATTCATTGGTGCTCGATAAACTACTTCAGCTTAACTCCATATCCTTTCAGCTTGCTCTTGATAACAAGCCGGATCTCCTCAGCCATATCTCCGATCTGTCAGTATTTTTGAAGGGAATCAGTATTGTCATATATAAATGATGTATGGCTAACTTAAGGGTAGACCATCACCTCTTTGGTGGCCAGCGGCTCCCCAAGGTCCTCGTCATCGCTTTCATCCGTGAATGTGCACTTGATTTCCACTTTATCGAATTTGACGACATACTTCGGACGTGTAACCTTCGAAATGATCCTAGTCACATTAAACCTCTGATGCGAGGATGATGCTCCATGTTTGTTCTGTTCATAACCAAACAAATGTAGTAGCAGGCTATTAGCTATGGAAAGAGCCAACATTGTTCAAAACATATGTATACAAATCGCAATGTAGTGTATGAAATCAAAAAGGAAAGGAGTTCTACGTGTTCCACCTTCCTGGAGAAGCGCCCAGCGGCATCGCGCGCCTGCCTCCGGGATATGTGGCTGCGCCTCCGCATGGATGCGGCCGCGCCGGCGATGGGAGTGCGATGAGGAGGCAATGCGGCCGGGGATGGGAGGGCGATGGCCGATGGATGCAGCCGGGGATGGGATGGGATGGCGATGGGGGAGGCGATTCAGCCGGGGATGGGATGGCGATGGCCGATGGGGGAGGCGATGCGGCAGCCGGCGATGGGAATTGGGGAAAGGTGGGGGACCGACTATATTTCCATCCAAACAAAACACCATTCGGTCTCTGACATGTGGGATGCACCAAATCCAGGCGCACGAGACGCGACTTCCCGCATTCGTTTCTTATGTGCAAAGGACATAGAGTTATATAATATATGAACTGCTATTGCTCAGAAGTTGTTGCATGCTGCAGTGGTTAACGTATTGGCTTACCATCCTGGAGGCGCGGGTTCGATTCCCCTAGTAGATGGAGTCGATTTTTTTTTTTTGCCTTTTTTTTCATCTTTTATGCCTGGCGTACTAGCAATTTGTTTGTACACTAAATGATGTCAAATGGATAATTGATGAATACCAAAGTTTCATATTTCATCAAGATCTACAATATTTATTTTCGTCATTTTATCATTTTCAGAAGTGGTAGTATCATGTAGTGCAAATGTGACAAGTCTCTAACATAGTTTCTTATACCATGTGAGTGAATCTAGGATTAATGATCAATGTACAGTGAACCATTTATACTTTGTGTGATTCAAACTTTCTCAAATGGATTAATGACTTAAACCATTTATTATAAACTTTCATATGGATCATTTCAAAATCTCTTCAATATAGGTGAAGAAAATAGGAAAGATTTGCCAAAAGGGGTTGGCTAAAAAAGTAACAAATCAAGTTAGACCAACATGATGTAGGTGAGCATTTGTGGCAGCTAAGATTATTCTAAGAATTTAGAAAAAAACAACACCTTAGTTGGACACCATATGCGACTACTAAACATGTTTAAAGTTTGTAGTCTAAATCAAAGAAAAATATGGTGATCATCAAGAGGATTAGAACTCGGTCTTCTGCGCCTGGCGAAGAGGATTCCACCTCAGCACGGCGCCGACATGCGGGACCCGCATGTAAGTGAGAGGAACGAAGCGTCCCAGCGGAATACGTTTCCAAGTCTCATTTCAGCACGAGATTACTGGGCTGGGCCGCTCAGAAGATTCGGCCCAATGGACGACCGCCGCATTGGGAGAAGCTGACGGGAACTTTAGTCCCACATCGGCTGCTAAACAAGAGACGCACCTACTTTTATACTCCATTGCGCTGCGCTGTTTCGAAATTCCGAAACCTTCAGCGCTTCTGGTATCCGGCTCACTGTGTCATTCTGCTTCGTAGACTGTCAGTTCGTAATTGCCATACATGGGGCTCTGTTGACGGGTCCCACACGTTGGGGCCCTGGAAGCCCAATTTTTTTGATCTAACCGAAACAGGTGGGCTACCCTTGTCAGTGTCGGGCATAGAGGAGCTCATGATACGCTCCATGATCAAATAACGTGTGCATCAGTTGAAGACGTAAAACTAGGGGGCCCACATGTCGGTGACACAGGCGGCTACTCAACAACACGTGTTCATTCACTGAACACGTCAAAATTGAGGTTCTCAACTTTTCCTTTTGTTTAACATTTTTTTCTCCAAAACAAGATCGAATTTTGAACTGATGTTTGTTTTTTTTAAGAGTTTCATTTCAAATACAACCTCTCTTTTTTTGTATATTTTTAAAAATTGATCAATTTCATGATCAATTTTCATGAATAATGTAAGGTGAGCATATGGTCAAAATCTCTAAGCCAAATACATCTTATTTGGACAGTTATAAAATAGTGAAGAAAATAGTAAAGATTGGCCAAAAGAGTTCAATCTAACTCGGATGGGGAGTAACCAAAATAAAAGAGCAACCTTTCAGTTCTTCCTATGAACATATGATTTTCAGTTCTTATACAGCTCTTCTTGTGTTTCTACAAACGTATCAACCTGAATATATATTTGGATGTCATTTATGAAACATATCAACCTGAATACAACTTTGTCAAATGGATTATTGACAAAAATAAACTTTGTACATCTTGATGAGTGCTACAAATTTGTTATTGATGAGTTCTGTATTTGAAATCAATTTATTACTCTAGAAAACTATGTTAGTGATGGTCGGGCCCACGAGTAAGTGCTTGATCGACCAATTAGGCTGTCTAACGCGGGGTGCGTTCCTGTTCTCCTTCCGAAAATAAGAGGCGCGCCCTGTTTTCGATCCGAAATTTTTCCGCGCCATACTACCGCGCCACACAATAATCCCTGGGCCTACATTGCAGCACAGCGTTATCAACATGACTGCTGCCTAGCTAATCCCATCGCAAAACCAATCCACATCGAGGTCAGTTAGGGTTATCGCGATCGGCTTCGACCAGGCGGCGGCAAGGTGGTTCTCGCGATCGCCTTCCACCACCATGGCGCAGAGGCTGCCGACATCGACCGAGTCGTCAAGGCGAACCAAGTCCTCGTCGTCATCGCTGCACACACCATCGACGGCGTCGGCGATGCTACCTCCGATGTTCACACCACCAACATCTGGGAGGCCGACTCCACCGATCATGTCCAGCAGGCCTAGGGCGGCGGCTTCGCTCTTTGGGTCACCGTCGTCCCAAAGGCCATCACGCAGATCAGACGCCGAAGATGCCGGCGACGACTGCCAAGATCCTGAATATTTGCTGCATTCGTCTCAGGTGGAAACTGAGAACGGGTACGTTCCTTCGATCACTTGCTGCTTTCATGTTTCAGTTCCTGTGTTTGGCCTTATGGTAGCTGTGAAATTTAGATCGACTGCAATGCTAGCTAGGTCAGGGTGCTGCTAATTTAGTTCTGCTGCAAGCCGTTTCAGTTCCTTTCATGTTTCATGGTGCTAGCTAGGTCAGGGTACTAATTCCCGTAGCTTTCATGATTCAGTTCCTTTGTTTGGCCTTTCATGTTTCAGCTGCGAAATTTAGATCATGTTTCAGCTGCGAAATTTAGATCGTTGCAATGTTAGGTCAGGGTGCTCCTTTAGTTCTGCTGCAAGCCCCTGTTGCAGAACCGACATGGGGAATACATATCGAATTTGGCTCTCGGTTGCCCTTTTCCTGGTGGTATAAGAATCATCTGTCAATTAATGAAAATTATGCTTTGCACGCGCTAGAAGCTGTCTGCACACTGCCTGTTGCTTTTAGAGGCTATTTTAGGTCTCCTATGTAAAATAAGTATCCATTCCATGCACATGACTTAGCACTGAGTGTTGCTCTGGTTTTGAAACTACACTAATCTGCAAACAGAAGATTGCTCTGGTTTTATGATTGGCAATTGCTACTGAGAGTAGAGAGTAATCGGCGATATATTGTGATGAGCTGCTTTATTTTATTTTGCTATTTAGAGTAGATACTAATTGGCAATACATGCATATTCTATTTTGTTTTGCCATATTATCAGCACATTGTTGGCTGACTTAAATGCTATTGCTAAATATGCAGAACGGACAATAGTTGGATCGTGTATGTCATTTGCATGGGGACTGAGGAGGGAGAACAAGTTGTTAATAAGTCATATAAAGTTGACAAGAGTAATATCACGCTTGGTAACTTGATAACAATGAAATCAAGGTTGG
Source organism: Chloris gayana (assembly GCA_031894775.1). Taxonomy (NCBI): domain Eukaryota; kingdom Viridiplantae; phylum Streptophyta; class Magnoliopsida; order Poales; family Poaceae; genus Chloris; species Chloris gayana. The sequence continues at coordinate 11,846 of JAUNZO010004806.1, read as the reverse complement.
GGTATGGGTCCAGGGACTACCTGTACTACAAGCGAGAGAAGTGCTGATGATCCTGCGGCAGCAACACTACATGATATCGACTATGATGTTGATGCATTAAGAATGGTAGATAGTCACGAGGAAGAGAGGGAGCTCAGATTAGTACTGTCGAAGAATCCATTAGCAGAACGATGTGTGGCCATAACACCAATTAAATCCAAAACAGTTTGCTCAGAACCTGATGATGAAGAAGAAGAAGTGGACGAATCAGAATTATATGCATACAAAGATTGGCTACGTTATCTGCATTCAAGGGACCAAGCCATGGGTGAGTTATGATGCAGCCCAATTAATACATATATACATAGTTTTTTCAATGCACTTATATATGACTGATATTATCATTTCTTTTCAGAGTTTGAAGACATATACGGGGAGGACACAATCAAGACATACGAAGAATGGTTGGGAGTTGTAGGAAAACTTGATGACATCAGTAATATCCCTCTCCCAATTGTCAAATAAATTAGCATTTTTTCCTATCAAACATCACAATATGCTAGCTGATCATGTGTCTATATTGTCTGCAGATGCACTTTTGCAACCTAGCAGTCGAGATACATTCTAGTCAAGACAGCAACCAAAGACCTCCAGTGCAGGCACCATCTCATGCTCGCCGTTCGAGACAGGGGGAAGGAAATGGTAACTTGTGTTTATTAGGAAGTAATCTTGTTTCTGTTTCATGTGGCCATATATAAACATTATGTCTTTTAATATCTATTATTAAATTTTGTTCCCCTGCAATATGTTAGAAAATGGGAAGAAAAGAGGACGTGGTCCTCTAAAAGGCTTGAAGGCAATCTCCAAGAGAATTAAGGCGGGCAATCAGAAGATGAAAGTTGAGTTCTCAAGACTTGGAGGACCGGTAGGTGACAACTACCGCTCCTTCATTGATGAAATAGTAATGTTTACGAGGAAAAGGGCGCCACTCATTGGAGTGAGGTCGTGGAAAGAGATCCATGAAGATGTAAAAGATTCAATAGCATCTGATATATTGGTAATAATCATGTCTGCTTGTGTATATATTTTATTATTATACTAACATAACAGCTGACCTAGTATTTGCATGTTTTGGTTATATTATAACAGGCTAGGTGGGACATTGAGGATAGTTACAAGACAAGGACAATGATATGGGCCATTGCTAGGGAGCGTTACAAAGGATGGCGTTCAGCTTTCAGTGCTACGGCAAAGGCATACAACAGCTACCGCGAGCGAATGTTAAATAAGCCTGCAGAATTAGATATTGTTGAATGGCACTATCTGTTGCAGTATTTTAGGACTGCGAAATTCAAGGTTTGTTCCACTTGTTACTATTACTGACATTACCAATTACTATTACTCCCATGAATAGAATCTCTGATTTGAAATGGCAAGTTTTGTCAACACATCTCATACAGTACTACTCTCTACTTTTAGTAGTATTCAGCTCCTTTTGCTTTGCAGACATGCTTGTTTAGCTACACCCATACGAATTTGCTGAATAACATTTGCTAGTGGCAATCCCATTATTTAACTTCAGACTTTCAGAATGTAGTGGAATTACAGTTTCATTGTCGGTATGGTGATAATAAAAGGGGGCAAATTTGTAGCTGGACCATTAAGAAATGTCACTATCTCTGTGGAACCTTTTGGCCATCCATGTATGTTAGTTACCTCAAGTTGTTGCTGCAACAAGTACTACTGTTGAACATGTGTCACTTCGATGTCCGTTAGTAGTGGTAACTGGTAACATAGCTGCTAAATCCTAAAGGACTCAAATTTGTTGCGTGGCTTAATTACTGTTCCACTTGTCTTTGTCATTAAGATTATTGTTCAAAACTATGCATTCTTTCTGTAGGCAAGGAGCATACAGAATTCTCGTCATCGAGGCCAAAAAAAGACCACACATTTGTCGGGCGCTAAGCCTTATGCTCGGTGCAGCTATGAGAAGGTAATAGCTGGAAGTGCACATCTACAAGCTTTGTTGCAGGAGGAATTACTAATTTGTTGTTTTGTTGGCATATCGGAAAGACCCAGAAACAGGTGAGGAGCCCAATGATATGGAACTTTGGTTTATAACTCACAGCAAGGATGGGGAATGGAAAGACCAAGAATCCAGGAATGTCTATGTGAGTTCTCATCTAATTTGTACATGACTTACTATATGTAAATAGCGAATGCATGTAATTTATTCTTCAACTAACTCCTCCATCCGTGACTTGTAAATGTTAGGACAAAGCAAGCAGCCTTATCTCCGAGGCGGAATCAAATTCAGAGGGAAATTTCATTACCGTGAAGGAAAAGAATGAGATTTTCCAGAAGGCATACAAGGCAGTCACAGTGTGCAAATCAACCAGGTTGCATGGTAATGGGTACCGGCGAGAAACCCAACTAGAAGGGAGCTGCTGAATGCGGATCGCCATGAACAAATTCGTGTGGAGGAGCAACTGCATCGGGAACACACCGAGCTCATGGAATCGTTTGGCCAGCTACAAGAGCAAATGGCCACATGGCAAGCTGATAGGGAAGCAGAAAGGTTAGAACATGCACGAGAAATTGATGAACTTAAAAAGGCAAGGGCGACTGATTTACAAGCGCTTAGGGAAGAGTTCCTATCGATGTTGCAAGCAGGACATAGACAAACAGCATTTCAGCAGGTACTAGTCAAGCTAGTTTTAGAATGACTTTTGTCCTTAGGTTCTATATTTAGTTGTCTGCATCGTTTCATATATTCTCTAACCAAGAATGTGCAGGCAAACAACAATGTCACTGAAATGGCACAAGTGGGTGCAGCTGCAACAAACATGAATACTGAAGAGGTTGAGGCAACCCCACAACATGAGGTCTCTTCACAACAGGTTGTTTGTGAATTAACATCTGTTTACTGCTATCATCAGATACTTGACAAAACGGTGACTAATTATTTTCTTCAAACTTTTTCGATCCCAGGAAAACACTCAAAGAAACCAAGAGCAACCTGAAGTGGATGATATATCAAGGGCAACCGGCATTCGGACTACAAGAAGTACTTCTGCAAATACGACACGTACATTCGTTACTACAAAACAGCTAAAAGATAATGCAGTTAAGAGACGACAGGGCACCAAAAAGACAGGTGAAACTTGTCATAATTTCATATTCGTTCATGATAATTTCATAGTTGAGACCACTTCAATTATTTCACTCTATCTTCCTTTAGCGACATCATTTCTGCTAAGGTACGAAACACGCAAAACTCGTAGATTTTTTAGTACAGCATGAGCATATGCAGTGCTTGAACAATTTAGTTTGCTGCTAGAACAATATAGTTTGCTGTCACAGAAATTAACTTTGCTAGAACAATTTAATTGGTGTTGTCTGTGGCTGCTAGAACAATTTAGTTTGCTGCTAGAACAATATAGTTTGCTGTCACATAAATTTTTGTTTGCTGTCTGTGGCTGTGGCTGTCAGAATGGTAGCTTGATTAATCATGGAGCGTTCTGATTCTTTGGCCTAGTATAATTTTTTTAATCTCCTTGCTACATGAAAAACAATCTCGTTGAACTGTCCACATGTTCCTGCATGTATCCACAATCTCATGCATTTAAATTGTCATCAGACTTTCATATTACGGCTGATGTTGTTACTTCCTTTTCATAATTTCATAATACTTCATGATAAAAAATGCTATTCTTTCTTTTCAGCTAACCAAGGCAGTTCAAATGGAGGAAACAAGTGATGGCACCATAATGAAGTCACTAGTTGCTGATCAAGTGATCGGATCACCTGTCTAGGAGTTTCTTTGCTTAAGATAAACTTATTCAGTACTTGTCAAATTAGGCTACTATGTGTGTTAAAACTATCTGGTGTTGCAAACTTATTACTATTTCACTATTACGTGTGTCATGGATTTGTACACTGAATGGTTGAATTGATCTTGATCTCATGAATGATAAATGCATAATTACTATCGATCCTATATTGTAATGTTTCAAAAATTGGTGATGCAATACCATTCGTGGCAAATGATATTTCATCCTATCGCAACCCAGCTTTTTCGGTGTCACAAGGGCCGTGGCAATATGAAGTTCCACAAGTAGCAACCCACTATTATGGTGGTAATAGAGGGATGAACTTTTTCCAACCAAAAAATATTCGTAGCAATAGAGGTGATCACATCTAACAACCAAAGAAGTTTGGTGGCAACACAATGCTCATGCTATAGCCTCCAAACGATGTTGGTGGCAATAGAATGGCGCACCTATAGCGACCATTCCCTAATTCGTGGCAATAGAGTTGTCGACCTCTAGCAACCAAACAAATCGAGTGGCCATAGAGCACACCACCTATGGCAACGAAATTAACTTCGTGGTAATAGAGAGAACCACATATACCAACCAAAATACTTTAGTGGTAATAGAGGTGCTTGCCCTATAACAACCAAAACCATAGTGTAGCAATAAAATGATTTGCAACCAAAGATTTCACAAATTGCAACGCATTTGATACGATGCAATTGCACCTCCGGCAACATCATGTGCGTCGCAATAGGATCATTTACAACCAACACCAGGGCGCCCATACATGCTAGTTGCAACGTCTCCTTGTGTTGTAATACAAAAACAATTGCAACCAAAAAAAGACAATTGTGGTTGAAGGCTAATACCACATGACCTATTGCATCATATTTTTACCAAATGGTTTGGGTGCAATTGCGGCTATTGCACCCAAAAAGGCCATATTGCAACGTATTTCCTGTGTTGCATTAGGGGGAAAATCTAGTAGTGTAATCATCCAAGTGAGAAATAAAGAAAGCTCCCATTGTGCCCCATATTTCTGTGTTCATCCATTTGTGTTATTTGTGTGTGTATCAGTAGAGTAATCCGCAAGCTGATTCGGTTGTTTTACAACGGTGCTTGCCGTCCCTTTTTCAGCTCTAGTTGCCTGCTTTTATCCTGCATAGCTTTGCATTTATTGCACTGTGAAATCTGGACCATCCAATATGTTTGGTGGTTGAACAACACTTCATGAATGGCTTAGATCACCCCTAATGCCAAAAGAGAGTCCTCTACATTAGCTGAACAATTGTAGAGGATATGAGTCCGGCGTACATGTTCTGACCATGCATCATGACAACACTGTCCACAAGATCAAACTATTTTTATAAGCAAAACTGCAAATTGACCAACTTTCTTGCATGATGAAGATACAACTTGAACCGACAACTCCATGCTCAATAAGCTTGAACTTTGGAACACGAGAATTGCAGAACAAGGAGATCATATGTTCTGATAAATCAAGTATAAAAGCACAGCACGCAAGCTGAGTATAGCTTAGATGGTTAGGCCCAATTTAAAATCTCATATTTGACACGTAAGGTCGGATTTGTACATGTGTGTTCATTGTGTGACTACTTGTGTGTGTGTATATGAGTGTCTATGTATGTATTGCGTTTATTAGAAGAAGAAAAAAAGTACAAAGCACAACATAGGGGAGTATGGGCCTGTACAGTGTGAGTGGATATTTTTCATCGCCATCAAATTAGTTACCTTATAAATAGAGGCATATGCATAGTGTTGAATGCAAGAGACAAAGGACAAGAGGTTCTAAGCTGGAAAAGCTAGTGCTCTTGTTCTTGCGCAATAAAGTATTAGCATAAGTCACACAGCGTACACACTGAAAAGAATAGCTTTCTAATTATCCCCAAGAGAATAAGAAAGGTTGAAAGAGGAAGAGGAGAGAAAGACACCAGTTTTCGTAATGTTACTAACATATCCCTGAGGAATGTGTTTGCATATATATTAAATAACACAAACTAGCTAGTTATGCAAGAGCACACACTAGTGTTGCTATATGTACTTAAATAATCAGCCTTATGCTTACATGATTTAGAGATCTAAAATTTAAGTTTTTATTGTGTTTCAAAAGGAGGGGTCAACTTTGTGAACATGTTCTGTGGATATATATTAACTAAGTGTAGGTAAATTGGGAAGAATTTGCAATCCAAATATTAGTTAGTTAGGCGAGAAGCTTGCAATGGGTATATCAAGGCAGAAAATGCAGCTATCTTCGCGTAAAAAATAGAATCTGATGTATGTGTTGTATGGGTCTAGTTATTACTTATTATGGCTACTAGTAGCTAATGAGAAGACCAAATTGTTTGCAAGCACAAGTGCAAATTGATTAACTATTGTCGTATGATGAAGCTGCATGTATGATGAAGCTGCATCTTGAATCGATAGACTCGAATTTTAAACAAAGAAGAAAGAGTAAACAAAAACGGAAAGTAGTTTTGCCTAACCAAGCCCAAACCACCGCTTTCGTGATGAGTGCATATCCTATATTGTTGTGCATTAGTATTAATAGAGACTAACATGTAGGCTAGCACCGAGTGGGACTCACATCTCATTAATGTTAATGCACAAATGTAGAAGATCCATACTCCTCCGCGATGATCTGCTGTGACAAAGCGGCAAGGCTGGTTCTATAGAGATGACTTTATGCTCTTTCCATGTTTCCCTATCCTCTTTCCAAATTGTATCCAAACACCACCAAACACGATCAAGGTATATCCATGTGTTTAGTAGTGTTTGGATACAATTTTAATTTTTTAACATATTTTTATTTTATTTCTTAGCATTACATGACCAACAAAGTGGATATACATTCAACTCTTCTGAAGTATATCCACACCTAATTCAACTTTATTTTAATTTGTTACAATATGAAGAAAACAGTTTCGGTTTCCAACCTGATACTATTTTCCTAGAAATCGTGTTTAAATCATCAAATGGGGCGTGAACTGTTTTAGTGGTGATATATATGCTGCTTTAGTTCTGGAAACAAAAGGAAATGTTAATTTTAGCAACTTTCCCGTCCAGATACATTCACCGATCCAATGCGCGTGCGTATGCTTGACCTGTGTAAGAAAATCGAGGGGAATCCGTTCTGCCTTCTGCCTGACCAGCTGAGACGATCCAACGCGGACGTGCACAGGAAGGGCCACACGACGCAACGCCTCAGAAAGAAACGGCGGCGGCAACGGCTACTCGTAACAAACTTTCCCCTTTCCCTCCCGGCCCGCCGGCCTCTGCTTCTTTCTTCCTCCATCCCCCTCCTCCCCGGCCTCGCCTTCTTCTTCCCCTATAAAACGAAACAATCCCTCTCGTCTCTTCCTAGAATTCTACCCCCCGCCATCTCTCCGGATTCTACAGAGCACCAGCGCACGACATCACGCCATCGAGCAGCTGCTAGCGCACGTGACGCGGTGCGCAGCCATGGAGATCTCAGCGTCCGTGGAGGGACGGCTGCGCCGGCGAGAGCACCGGCGTGGATGCGGCTGGTTCAGGGCAGAGATTGAGGTGGACAGCGGTTCGCCCTCCACTCCCAGGTAACTGAATACCAGCAGGAACAACCCAATCCGTCCTCTTCTGCATCGTGCGTTCTTGGTTCTTCCTATCGACCTCTCCTGCTTATTGCTCCGATCCATGGATTCTTTCTTGCCCATTTTATATCTCAGTTCGTGTTTGTTTCGCTGAAGCGTACTGCCGCAGCGAAATCCGTCCTCTTTTACTTGTTTCCTGCTCTGAAATTCTAAATCCGCCGACATTGATTCGCTGCGCTCGGCAGGGGCTCGAGCTACGGGTTCGCCGCCGCCGTGCGGGAGCCGCTGGTGAGGTTGCAGCGCCCCAAGTACGACTTCCAGATTTGGGATTGGGGCTACTTCGCCTGGCCTCACGACCGCCTCGACGGTGAGCACGTTCGAGCTCTCTTGGTTGATATGGATAGGTCCTTGTATCTGGACGGAAATGTTAACGAGGTTCATGCTTACTGAACAAGAAGCGACATGAATCTGGACGGAAATGTTAACTGGGTTCATGCTTAGTTTTGAACGAATTTTGTGGGTGGGGCTTTCGTAGCATAACTTCTGACAAGAATCTGAACTTCTTTCGATCCGTTATTATCTGAATAACATTAGAGATGCTGAAATCTGGAACCGTCAGTGTGAAATAACATTGACGTCCTGAAACCTGAAAGTGCACGGAGGGTGCAATGGTTCAGAACTGCATATAGGATGGATCATTGAATCTGGACACCAAATAAAATGAATCCGTTCTTTTGATCTTGAAACAATAAGCAAATAATCCATCTTTAGTTTTCCGTAATTAAATTTCTGACGCGTTTCTTTAAGTAAAAGAATGTCTCACAACAACCTGAAGTGGTCGTTTCAGTAACGACATTTCATCAGTTCCTCACAGAATTCGATTAGAAATGCAGTCCCTGACAAGAAATTAAATGTAGTTGTTTATGCTGTAAGTCTGTAGCAGCATTGGCACTTGACAGGTTGTTTGTGCATAGAACTGATAGGGACAGACGTCATACGAAGATGCACGTACTCGTGCAAACTCATGGAAATCATGCATGTAAAATCTCAGCAGAATGTCTGACACTGAACCAATAGTTTCACAGTTTGCAGTACGAGTTGATCGATTCAGTGCTCTTAGTGCTTCCATTTTAATACATTTTAGTTGCTAATGCAGTTTCTGACATAATGCAATTGTTCATGGCTTCATACTGAACTAACATAGCATCACAGTGCTTGGTTCAAGGCATTGTCAATTATTCATCGATTTTGTTAAGTTTGCTTAGTCCAGGATGTAGGACTACATGGATAACGTGTTAGTTCCTATTTTGAGCAATGTTGATGCAGTACACTGTCTGACAAACGGAACTTTTTTACTCCTGCAGCAAATCTTGAGATGAGGGACAGTGACCCGGAAGCAACACTTGAGGCTGACAGCAAGGCCAGTGAGAGCTTCCTGAACCGGAGCACACTGCTGCTGGAGAGTTATGCGGTGGACCAGGACACACAGGAGCAATATGCCGCAGCCTGGTTACCCGAGCAGTTCGATTGTGGTAAGCATGATAAAGCTCCTGATCAGTAAACGACACTGATATGTATTAAGTTTCATAGTTACAGCGTAGAAACTTTCACGATTTGTACCATTATGTGATTGGTTCAGCCTCAGTAATTAATTTGAGTAATGCCAATTTCAACACACTTTCTGACAAAAATTCTTAAGAAATGCAGTATCTGACTAGAAATTGAAAATGGTAGAAAATGCAGTAGTTTGTAAAGACTTCGTGAGTGTTATTTGGCTTTACCATTATGTCAGTGTGCTCATAAGTTAGTGCCACACTAGATCCTTATTCCGGACTTCCATGCCCCTTTGATACATCTGCAGATATTGTTGCCAGGATTTGAATAAGAGCATTCTGTAATAACATAAATTTTCACTAGAAAACGAATATATGTATTTGTCTATGTATGGTACAATCACAAGGTTGTTTTATCTTTGCACAAACTCAATAGTGTCATAAGGAATGGGAAGATGCTTAATATTTTAATTTTTTGGAAATTATGGAAGTGGACAACATAATATCTGATGGATTCAGAACTAGACCTCTATTAGTAGAATATGGGTTTCATATCCAGGATTTTGGCATCACTACCAATCAGCATGATACAGGAAGTCATGAATTTACATTTTTTGTGCTTTTGGCTTCCGGTTACCAGAAAACGGACCTTTCAAAAGTTTGACAAAACAGCATGTATTCTGTACATAGAAAGTTAAGTAAAGTAGAAAAAACTTGATTTAAATTCATCCTTGACATGGAGAAGAAACACAAGCAAGCAGCGAGTCCAAAAGAGCTAGTTGCAGGGTATTTGAAGAGAAATGTAAAGTATGCATGTTCGTGCTGCAACTATAACAACATAGGCTTACAGTACTTATGTGCATGTTCAAAGATGTTAACAGATTTCCCTTGGAAAAGAAGGATGTTGTCAGATATTTATCACTTTTTTATTGTTTGCTGGAAGCCAATGAAGTATGACTTTTTCTCTGAATATGTTGTTGCAGTTCAATGTATGACACAAAACTGAATTTTGATTCATGCAGCCAATCTTGAGATGAGGGACAGTGATCCAGAGGTGACACTTGGGGCAGAGCAGTACACACAGGAGCAGAATGCTATGACATTGCCTTGCAACCAGCACAGTGGTAAGCATGCTAAAGCTAAAAAAAATTTATGTAAATTGATTTGGATGTCTATGAAGTTCCATAGTTATCACAAGTAGTTATGTGCAGGCTTAATGGTTTTGCTTGTGTTTACTGTCATATTGTGACTGCTTCATATTCAGTACCTGCTCATGACATAGTACATCCCCTTACTTTGAATTTCCACTTTTATTTGATAAATAGTTAAGAGTCTTCCAGGGACTGAACAAGAACATGACAACATAATTTCTGACAGAAAAGAGTTCCTGCCTCTGCCTATATAGGCATGCACATTTGCACAATGGTTTTTTTTTATTTGCATAAAGTTGAAAGGATTAGAAAAAAGAAATACATAGACTAAGGATGTGACCAGTTCATCAGTAGTCCTTAATTTCACTCAGCTATTTCAACACATTCTGACAAAATGCAGAAACAGCATGTGACAAGAAACTGAAAATTTTCTTGTTCATGCTGCAACAACTGAACAAACATAGGGTTATAGTGGTTGTGCATGTGCACAGGCTCCAGAATATTTGTTGTCAGAAATTGTTGCTTTTCTAATATTTTGTCTTGCAGTATATGACCATAAACTGAACTTCTGAATTATGCAGCAAATCAGGAGTTGAGTGATTGTAATCGAAAGAAGGTAAGTGAAGCCGATCAGAAGGATAGTGAAAGCTTGTTAAGCCGGAGCACGCTGAAGCTGAAGAGGCGTAAGATGGATCAGGATCAGCAGATACAGAAACAGAAGCAGCAGAAGGAACCCAAGTTCCGGACGTCCCTTCTCCTGGATGACAAGCCCGTAGGATGCAGATCAACACGGCGTCGCCGTGGGTGTGCAGAAGCTAACGGGATTCTGGATCATGGTAGAGCAATGCAGGGTTCCTGGGCTTGCTAGTCATGCTCGCGCGCCACCTGACTTCCATGCCTCAGGATGGATTGATAGGGCCTGACATTGCCTCTTCTGTACTGTTAGAATGATCCGTAGGATAGAAAGAAAAAATAGAGATGTTTTTCAGTTCAGAACTGTGAAAAGACTCATTTTCAGCTCTGAACTATGACGGACATTTTCGGTTTCATGTATAGATGTATAGTGCAATGCATGATACGCTGATAAACATTCCATCCCATAGTTCATAAACGACATAATGTTGTGATGAACAGTCTAAAGAATACATCGTCTCACCTCTATGCATGTCCCCCAAATAGGGCCGGGAACTTCTTTTATCAACCTATTCATGTCTTGCAAACAGGATTCGCAAGCAGCAGCCACATCAATCATGTTTGCGAAATTTGCCTTGACCTGCCTCCTCAAGCCCAGGTCGATGGTCGTGATTGACACTATTAATCACGGCAGGGACTATGTAGGTTCAGGTTCTTGATACTCAATTGTAAATCGCATGGATAAGATTGATCAGCCGATGTGTCCCTATCTATCTGTTCGAAGCCAGGAAAACGATTCATAATGACAGTGATGTTAAATTTGGAGGGGGAAATATTGAGGGGTATTTCAGTCTAATTATTTAATAATAATAGTGGTGTGTAATTTTTCTTTTTTTTCTCCAATTAAAGTCAACACTGCATACCAATTGGAGAAACATATTGACACAAGCAGTCAGATCTGGCCACCTTATAATATCTTGAGTTGGGCAGGAAAGATTCGCGTTTACCACGCCAAGGGCAGAGAGTTCTCGGTAGCCCCTGTACGTTGTTTCTGGCTCCGCCCCTGTTTATTTCCATTTCTGGTTTGCGCCATAGGGTGCTCACGGGGAAGCGCTATAAATAACG
>JAUNZO010004805.1:0-188063 GCA_031894775.1 Chloris gayana | reverse complement strand
CATTTGTTAAAAGAGTAGACAAATCAAAATGCATGACCACTGGATCCTAACCTTTCGTTGTAGGCCTCCCATAGGAGAGTTTATTTACCTTTGTGATCTGTATGGGTTTGTCCATGGCTATCAATTAAAATTGCTATAGCATTTCTTCTATGCTGAATTGTTGCTCTGGCATGATAGAACTGAGTTGGGGCATCTCCAAATTTCACCCATTTTAAATCACCTCTCTGTTTCCAATAAATATTTTGTTTATGCAGAAGCTCTTGCAAACGTAGTAGTAGAAGTTCTCTAAAGTTCCATTCCTGTATGGTTAGGTCCCTAGATTCCTCCATCTCGAACTATAACGGAGTTTTGACATCTTCTGATAAGCCTAGATTCTGATATGCATTTCCATAAACTCACATAAATAACTGGTATCTTTTCTCAAAATAAAAATAAGTGGTAGCCAAATAAATTGTGCATGTTGGCGGACCTTTAGCCTAAGGATTCTCTCATACACGGGTCGTCTGTCCTGCAAATAAATGTGCATCCTTATATATGTGATCATCATCTCAATGTATCCGCTCATATGTGTATCATTAATGAATAAAATCTGCACTCTTGAGGTCCATGCACTGGAACAATGAAATTGAGTTGCCAAAACAACTAGTTATGAGTTGAATATTTTTTATTTTTTAGAGAATGATTTATTTTACAAAGTGAATAGAAGATCTAGATGGTTGAATCAAGGTATGATGGCTGGAAATGTGACTTAGAGATGAGAAAAGTCTAAGCCACCTTCTAAGGAGACAAACCCCTAACATATTTGTCGACGCTCGACAAGAGATCGCCAGATTTTGTAGATCGGGTCAAGGGGAACACTTCGAGTGAGATTGATCTCACCCAACACGCAAGGGTTATACTGGTTTAGGCCTCCCGAAGGATAAAATCCCTACGTCCAGTTTGGATGTATATTGCGGCGAGTTGCTCTCGAGGAGTTGCGAGATTACATGATGTCCTCCCTCATGGGAGGAGCCAAGTATTTATAGTCAGGAAACTGTCTTAGTTTTGGCATGAAACCCGACTCTATCTCTAATTTTCTTTCCCCTACTCCAAGTTACATTCTGGTCTAAACGCTAGTAGGTATAATGTGGTATATGGCCACTTCTTCGAATATGGGCCATGACTTTGGGCTTGGCCCATGATCGGGCAAAAATTTGGGAGTCGACAATATTGATGACTTAATATAATACATTACCACATCTTTTATCATCATTGTACCTTTATGTCATAGAGGTAATAATAGACATCCTGTATCAGCATCATGTCACCCAAATTTTCAACTACCGAATAAAATATTGCTATATGTAAATCAAGAACTAAGTGATGCAAACATACGACTCTCACTCCTACAAAAACTTTTTAGTGGTGGGTCAAAATAGATCTTAGTGGCCGATACTAAAACTGACATCAAGGCATCGTCATGCTAATGATAGCTATTTTCAGTGGTGGATCAGAACTGCCACAAAAAATGGATTAAATATTTTTTGAAAAAAAACTAGTTGGATCTGGCCGCCAGACCCGAACCCGCCAACCGGTTGGATCGGCAGCGCCCATCCGGCGTCCGTAGCCGCGTGGAGGGGAGGGTGGCACGCTGTGGTGAGCAGATCATCGGGGAGAGAGAGAGAGAGAGAGAGAGAGAGAGAGAGAGAGAGAGAGAGAGAGAGAGAGAGAGAGAGAGAGAGAGAGAGAGAGAGAGAGAGAGATTCATCAGAGATATCTGTGTGGGTCAAAGAATAGTCCCTTGCCCATGCTCGGGTTGCCTCGACGGACCTCATTCGTTGTTTCTCCATCCATTTGCACCTCTAGGCGTACCTGGACTGTTGACTGTGAGAACTAGAGAAATGTATCACAGGTGTGGCAGATGGCAGGAGGTACGCTAACACACAGGATACTATTTTGCCCGGTTAAAAAGTTGCCAGAATTCAATTTGATCTTGGAGAAAGTCCAGAATATGGGTTCCAGTCGTCCAGACCGAAACGACTCACCTGATCAAGGAAGATGAAGTGGTGAAGTAGAACTACAAATGGTGGTCAACTAGAACATGGTGGAAGAGCGAAGAGACAATATGAAGGCTTGGAAACTCGATGTTAACTTGGTGTAGTTGGTAGTAAATGAGATTTTCTAAGGCAGGGGATATGGCCCTAAAATTCTTTAAAAAAATGGGCTCTATTGATTAGAACATACATTTTATCTGGAGGAGGCTTGATTGTATTTGAGGGTGTAATATCCTCGTCAAGATGCACCGGCCAAATCGTGGTCGTGACGCTTATAAGATTGACCAAACACAGCTAAAACCGAAGCCGACCACACCCCCTGACCTCATATTCCCCCTAGCTAATTTCTCAGTCCAATCATGACGATGAGGAAGATCACACAGACAGGAGCTGAAATATTAGGACGTAACACAAAAGTTCAGTCTCGTATTCTAGTCACATGGCATCGCTCCAAATTGCCTCTGTAATTCTACACTACCTTTGGCCAGAAATTTCAGACTCAAAACATCGCACACACACCTTGGAAGCCAGGCATCTTCATCCAGCACCTTGGGGATGAGGTGGTATGAGCTATGATCGTCAGAAGCAAGAACTGTTTTATTTTAATAGTATATCTCATAAAGACTAGGGTCTCATATCTACAAACGCTCCAATAAGATATAGCATCCAAATAAATATATATTATATATTATTTATAGCTCATAATTATTTTGATATCCCTTTACGCCTGTTCCAGAGTTTGGATATCTTAGGACTATGCTTGGACATGCACCTTCTTGCTCAAATTAATGTCAGCGTCCAAAATTAGGTCATGCCAGCAAAAGGCCATCTAATATCTTGGGGGTTACTGAGATGAGTGACTATATCAACTCATTTTGCTCAGACTATATTAAGGTTCAATTTTTATTCTATTTAAAAATGTTAGTCTCATTTGCTTATATGTACTAACAATAAAATATGACATTGAATTATTATTTTTAAACGGCATGGGACATATGTCATATAACTTGGAGGGGTATAAATTTTATTTCCTTTTAAGTGCTTATCTGAGTCATATTGGAAGGCCATGAAACAAATTTAACTTTTTGTGAAATATCTAGATGTAAGGTTGTATGGCAATGTTGGAAAAAAGATTGGGAACCAAATTATGGCTTATGAAGAATCTAGATGCAAAGTTAAGAAGGTGGAATGATTGAAATGAAAATAAGTTTTTATTTAATTTACGGACCATGTGTAAGAGTATCATGTGTTGTAGAGAATCAATCCGACGGTTGATAATACTTGGAAGGGCTATTTTGCAAGAAGATGTAGTCCATTATTGTTTTTTATATATAAAGATAAGTTTTTTATTGCAGCAACATTGATTTTGCAGCAGCAGCAGCAGCACTGATCCGACGAAAATCTAACTTTCCGGCATCTGGAGCCTTCGCCATCATGCTCATAATGGAGTTTGCAAGATTCTGTACACTCTGACTCCCTACAATTACTAAACTTGAAACAGTGCTCCGTCGGTGGCGGAGGTGGCGGTGACGGTTCGTTGTGGCAGCTGACACCTACATGTGCCACATAAACCAATTTAATCAAAATGGGTCTAACATATTTGAAACTAGATACATAACATTTAAACAGTAATATTAAATAAAGCATAATAAAAATAGACACTTACAGCCTCCTGTAGCTTGGTATGATGAGATGAAAGGTGTGAGGGTAAGGAGCAAGAACAAAGTAGCTGTCAAACACAAGTTCCTCTTTGTGTTGCTATGGATAAGTGCCATGGGAGTGTTGTTGCTCTGTTCTTCTCCTATTCAAGAAGAGAGGGGAGGGGTGTTGTTACTTTGAATTGCTTTTCTATTTCAGTATGTATATGTTTATATATTGGTACGACCAACATCAGCTATAAATGTACGAGTATTTATTTATAAGTCTATCATATCATGCAATATGTATTTATACAATATTTCACATCCCAAGCCCTAACCCAAAGAATCATGAAGGCTATAGTTTCATATCTGTATGTTGTACTATGATCAAGTACATTAACATCCAAGGCAATCTTTGGTATATCTGTACAGTCTCAAAAATTTATATCGGCACCCAATACATGCATCCTACATTAATTTAATTTGGTACATATGTACGTGAGTTACGTTTGAGATCTTGAAGACTAGTTTTTCCTATATGCATCTTCTTAAACTTGAATACATATGTGAGTAACCAAATCTATATCAAACTCCAATTTTCTACCTAGCTATTGTGACTTTTCGTGCTTGATCCAAGCATATACTTGTCACCCATTTTCTGTATTTAACCATCCAACTCTGCCACCCTTTAACTCTGGGATGCGCCAGGCTTTTTGTATCACGGGTCTTGGATCTAGTTGACAATCAGGTTAACCAAATCACCCTTGCTATATATGCGACGGGTCAGATAGAATATATCCTAGCGATCAATCTATGTGCTAGTCCAGATCAGGGTCCACAAAATCAGAATAATCTTGGTTTTCTTTTGTCAAAATTGAGCAAAATTCTTTTTGCTACAGTACTATACCAAATTTTGCAAAGACTAGTCTAGTTTTCAGTGGTTTTGTTAACCATGATTCAGACAGTATGACAACCGATGCATGGATGGAGCGCCTGTTTAAACCCGCCTTCTAGAAGTACACCAAGAAGTCAACGGAAGATTTTTGGCACTCGAGGGAGTTTACTGTTGAGAGAAGCAAAAAACCCGAGTAACTCCTGCAATGAAAATTAGATTTTCAGTAGCATGCTCTTGATATTATTCATGAACTAGATGCAACCACATAAGGCTAAATATCTGCTCTTCATTAATTTCCTCGCACGATTTAGCGGGCAATAGGAGCGTTGTGTTTGTCCTTGGGTTATTGTTGTTTCCAAGCCAACCATTGCTGACTTCACACTGAGTCCCTGATGATCACTATCGTCAAAATCAGAGATACATATTCTTTCTTTTATATAGGAAAACATTAAAAGTGGCGTTAATTTAAACGATTTGTGTGCATCTTTAATTTCGTGCTAGCCTTACCTTGTGCATCAGCGTCATGTATGTGAGAATTTTTGTGGAACCCATTGAAATAACAGTAGACAGTCCATTTAACTTAGATTGATGGGCTATTAGACGATTTATTTTTGTATAGAAACACTCATCGAATACTATTATAACCAATACGAAAGCATAATAATTATATTATTGAATTGTCATCAGACAGTGACGGATGAATTACACGCAGCCACCTCTGTAAGCAGCCCTAGGGCACGCCGCCACCGTCGCCATAGCTTGGGCCCTTCCGAAACACAGATAGGTGGGCAGAGTATGCCGTATCTGTGTCTCAAACGTCGGTAGCGACACGGTCCATACGGATACGGTGCTGAGACTGTATGTCACACTTAGAAAACGTAAAATGAAAGAAGCCATTGAGAATGGCCTAAGGCCAGTCTCAGTCTATAATTTCATTTCACAGGTACCAAGAGTGTCACGACAGATTTTTAGCTTAGGTGTGTCATGAAATTGTGCAATCGAAACAACCTCTCTCAATGAACAGTTTCATGACACAGTTTGATAGGCTACATAAAACATTAAATTGCTGCATAGTGTTGTGATCAAATGTGCCATACAAATTTTGTATCCAACATGTAAATCGATTTTTAGTTCAAATATGAATGAAATTACATAGTTTAAGGGGTTTCGAATTTGTGCCAAATACGCTCAATCAAGTCATTCTTAAGTTGTACATGAGTTGAGTGATCTCAAATATATTGATTTTTTTCTAGCACTCTTTGGAATGGAGCATTTTGTTCCAGAGGCAATTCCGGTTCTTGGACTATCGTAGCACTTGGAGCTTCATTCAAATCTAGAATCTCTTCAATGTCATCTGGTTTTTCATCTTCAACTATCATATTATGAAGGATGATGCAAGCTTTCATGATTTTCTCAAGCTGCCCTCGGTCATATAGGCGAGTCGGTCGCTTCAAAATACGAAACTGATGTTGCAAGACACCAAATGCTCGCTCAATATCCTTTATCTTCCCTTCTTGATGCTCTCCAAATAACTTGACTTTGTAGGTAAGGGGTAATAATATTGACTTCACAAATACAGCCCATTTAGTGTATATTTGTCCGTGAGTAAGTAACTTATGTTGTACTGATTCCCGTTCACAATATACAGTACCCGAGGCACATGACCCTTATGTTTCGATAAATAGAGTCAATTGTTGTAGAGCATTGATATCATTATTGGCACCTGCCACACCAAAGAATGCATGCCAAATCTAAAGATCGTGAGAAGCCACAACTTCAGGAATCATCGTTGGGCCTTTTTTATCTCCCATAGTGAATTGACCCTTCCATGCAGTCGAACATCTTTCCCATTGCCGGTGCATACAGTCAATGCTACCGAACATGCCAGGAAAGCCTCGATTCTCATTTCCTTTAAGCAAATGCTCAACATCCTCAACAGTATGCACCTTCAAATAATAACCACCAAAAACAGCTACAACCCAATCAACAAAAATTTTCATACACTCCATTGCAGTTATCTCACCTATCTTCAAGTGTTCATCCAAATGATCCGCGACACCACCATTAGCCAATTGATAAATAGTTGTTGTGCATTTTTGTAATGGTGTGAGTCCTTGCTGATTAAAGGCATCTATCCTTGTAGTAAAATAACCTGACCACTGACTCAAACCATTAAAAATGCGTAGAAACAATGGCTTCGACATATGAAATCTTTGATGGAAAATGTGGGTCAGATAAAGGGGAATCTCTCGAGAAATAATCATTCACTAGAAGGTGATGATAAAACTCACGTGGCCTTTTGATATACTTCCTTGAATTTAGTCAATGATCAGACGCCACATCTTGAAGACCTTCAATAGCATCCTTCACAAGCATTCTTGCCTCAGTAAGTAGATCATCTAATACTTCATCTCCGGCAACAAATTCATCTAATCGATTAAGTGGGTCAGGTCAGGGTCATGCTTGGTGGATCATCTTGATCAGATGACTTTGTGGTTTGTGGGTTTACGGGATGACATGGTGGTTATATATATTACTAGGCAATGAATCAAGGAACCAATTCACACGCACAAACATATTACATTCACACTAAGTCAAAAACTGTTGCATTCACACCATCATACACTAGAAAAACTGTTGCATTCACACTAGAAAAATTGTTGCATTCACATGAGAAAAAGAGTGGCATTCATCTAGCATAAAAACACCCAGCAGTAGCATTCATCTAGCAGAAAACTGTTGCAAATAGAAGTTATTTCAAGGTAACAGGAATAGAAACATTAACTGTGTACTTCTTGCTAATAAAATATTAACTAGATTCAGTCTTGTCCAAGGTCATCATCACCAAACAACTTTGCCTCCATCTTCTCCAATGCCTTCTCTCGTCCGGCAATTTGTGCTTCACTCATATTTGTTGTATCATGGTTCAACAGTTAGTTATAAACTTCAAGCAACTTTGCATCATTCTGTTCTTTGCCTTGGAGATTTCAAGTTGGGTTTCGACACCTTCTCACATTCCATTTTACGCTCTTTTTGCATTTCAACTATCTTATTTATATTCTCTCCTAGAATAAATAGCTACAAATGAGATGAATTTAAAGGGAGAATAAACATATGAATTATTTTGGTGAGCTGTTGGAGAATGTTTTTTGAATTAAAACCCAATAATTTAATTTAGGTAATTTAATTTAGGAGAGTTTACGGGGCTCTTTGGAGATGCTCTTAGCAATGTATTGAGAAAAAATGAAAAGGAATAATTTTAGATACAACCTTAGATACTTACTGGACCGATGTTCAGATACGGGCTCGACCATGCTAACCTATCCCGATGGCCGGTGCCTGCCTCTAGTTGTGACATATACATTCGCCGCCACCGCATTTGAGCTGACATCAATGCCGCTGCAGGCAGTTGAATCGACGCACCGACGCCGAGTGCTATAGTTAATATCCTAGAATATTAATAGTTAAAATCTAATTTTGAATTACTATTTTTGATTTTGAACATATTCGTATCGGTTTTTTTCTGAAATATGGTGTATCCACATATCAGTATCGATCCGATATTGATACATGTATATCCATGTAACTTAGTTGGGCCCCTCTCCCTCTCCTTGTATCCGGCAATCTTGCATGGTGGTTAGAGAGAGAGCGGGGTCCCATATCTTTAGTAGTATTATTAGTTTCAGTCCTTATTTTAGGGTTTAGGTCTACACATGGCGAATTATGTGGTACTGGGATTTAAGTGTTCCCTTCTCCTCTTTGAGGAAGTTGGGTGTCGTTGGATTCATGGTGGCTCCGGAGAGGGTCATGCCGACAGCGATGACATTGGCAACCATCGCATCAAGACGACATGAAGATTTAGGTGTCTTGATGGTAAAGACAAGGCTGAGACGATGTTGTTGTTGTGTAATAAAGTTCTCCGATCCCTTCCCCGTTTTATCGTGGTTTGATCCGACAACAGTAAAGAGTTAGTGAGATGGGGTCTTTTTTCATCTTACCAATGGAGATTTTGTCGGTTCTCCTTCACCAAATTAAATTTACCTTCATAATGAGCTTGATGACGATGGATCTTGCTACTTCAAAAAGTTTGGTGTCTCATATTGATGGGTGTCTCGTATTGGTGATTGAAGAGGATATGACTTCGGTTCTTGCTTTTGACATCATCGATAGGAGAAACAATCTTTAAGATGGTGAAAATACTTAGATATTTTCTTTATTCTTTTATTCATATTTAAGAGTAATTATATAAGGGATCCGTACTTATTTATATTTTAATAAAATCTCTTTATTCGAAAAAAGACGGATGCATTACAATATGTCTAGATTAAGCAGCAGCACTGTCTAACTGTCCTACATCTAGCACCTTCTTCCTGGTGGCGTAAGTATTTACATAAAGCTTTGCAATCCGGCTCGTCGCAATTTTCATATCCATAGCACTTCATTCACGGTCCAAAACAGCCCTTGATACCTAGACATGCAAAACTAATCAAATTAAACCAAATTATGAACATATCGTTTGCAGAAGAAAAATACAGGAAACAGAAAGGTAAATTAAGTGTGTCTGTGCGTGCAGGGTCAGTACTTACAGGCGATGTCAGCAGCTTGCGAGGATGTGGTGGTAGGAGCTATGATCGTTTGAAGCAAGAACAAAGTAGTTATCAAGTATATAGTTCTCTTTGTGTTGTTCATGAGTGCCATGAAAGTGTTATTGCTCTGTTTTTGTGAGGAGAGCAGGGGAGGAGTTCTTGTATCTTGATTGCTTTTAGATTCCTATTTCAGTGTGCCTCTGTTTATATAGTGCCATAGCGTGACAAGAGTCTCGCATGACAAAACCAACCTCTTATTATAAACGCTAATGATCAAAGAATTGTATGTTCTATCATACATATCCTACACTATAATATTTCATATATCTATACATAAATTTCAAATTTAAATCCACCACACTCTATGCATGTATCCTACACTAGACATTTATTTAAATATCTTAAGATATAACTAGATTCTAATACGCATCTCCTTAAATATGCGGTATCCAAATCGTTGTCAACCTCCAAAATCTCCACCTGGCCATCTGCTATGAGTGTGACATCTGACTTCTCACGGTCGACCCAAACAGATACATGTGGTCCATTTTTCGTTGCTCCACCTCCCGCTTCTCTCTTGAACCACTGCTTTCTCCTCAAGGCCTGGCCTGCTATTTTGCATTGTAGAAAAAAGCCCGCCTTTCTAAATATGTTCTTAATTTTTCTTCTCATAAACAGGAGCGAGAAGCTTAACATTGAATTGGATTTTCCAGTCTTCTTTTTAGGGCGAATTGGATTTTCCAGTCGACGGGATGTACTTATAAATTATAAATCCTATACTTCTATATTATCATTTTGTATCATTTGATGTTGTTTTTTGCCTAAATTATTAGGATTTTGTACAACATAAGAAGAAATAATGCAGGAATACCACCTTCGAATGCACATGAAATTTTTCACCTTGAACAATAAAAAGAAAACAATTGGGAAAATTGTGTGGGAGGACCTGTTTTGAAGTCCAATTGCAGAATCAGACATGTTTCTCAACTTTGCAAGATTAGACCTGTTTTTGAAAACTAAAATCGCCGTCAGCCCCTGTTTTGTGGCTTCTCAGATTAGTTACTGTTATGAAAAAAAGAATAAGAAATGTCAGGATCTGACCAAAATACCCTTTGGTCTCTTTTATCCCCACCAAGCTTATTTGGAGCAGCACGACTGAATCACAAAGCAACACCTAACCTAATCTTAGGCGATGGCGGCCGGCTGGCCAACGACAATGAGCAGGGGTTAGGTTTCTAAACTATGTTCATCACATTGTAATAATTAGATTTCTAAATTTCGTATTCATTCATATGATTGGCTCTAAAAATAGGGGTTAGTTTGCAAAGCTTTGCAGAAAACAGATCCAATCTTGCAAGGGCATACTCGTATTTTCACATGAGAATTAACATCGTTAGGCTCCCTCGCGGAATAGGGGTTGCTAGCTAGTTCAGTTTCAAAAAACAAGTCCAATCTTACAAAGTTAAGAAAACAAGTCTGATTTTGCAATTGGACTTCAAAACAGGCCCTCCCATGCAATTACTCTAAAACAATTAAAATAAAAACACCATCGAATATAAACAAATTACATGTATCTGCACCTGGAGCCATCTCCGAACAGGACAACGTCGCCCACATACAGTTGGGCTCCAGGGTGCAGCTGTATGTGGGCAATTGAATAGTTTACCTCAAAGTAAAATTTTGTAATAATTATTGATTATACATGCATCTCCTGATGTAGAGGCCAGTAAATTTTGATTCCCTTCTTTTTAATAAAAAATATGTTGCCACCCTGTATGCTACTATTTTGTAGTCCAAATTTTCTAGTCCAAAATAATGACTAGTATTTTTTGACAACTAATGATCAGTTGTTGGATCCAATGGTCATTATTATGGGTAATATCATCAAAATAAAATGTTTGTAATACAAAATTCATCATAACTAATAAGTTAGCCAACTTTTAGTGTATTTAACATAAATTTGTATAAACAAAAATATTAAATTTTTAGTATAATTACTAAACTGTCCTTCAACTGATGACCGTAGTTGAGAAAAAATAATGATCATTATTTTAGACCAGAAACTCCTAAATCAGTAGTATGCCAATGCTGACTGGGTACTCGTTTTAGATTAGTTCTCCCAGCGTATAGGCAAGACAGGAGAGCGGAGACGTAGGCCGGTCAATGCTGACAGCCCCAAATTAAGCACCATGATTAATAACTGGGTGCCAGTTCAGATGACGACAGGCGCGCGGATCGGATGCGCCGCCCGTTAAAACGGCTTTCTAGAAGCACGGCAGTCAAAAAAAACACTTTCGTCACGAAAGACACAGTTTACAGTTGAGGAGGTAGAAATTCCTAGTCAATGTATAACACTCCTGCAACGAAAAATATATTACAAGTAGCATGCTAATTTATTATTCATGGACTTCGTGCAAACACGGAAGCAAAAAATCTTTGGGTTTCATTTATTCCCCTCGCACGATTTATCAGATGATGATAGGGGCGTTGCGTTCGCCCTGGGTTGCTTCCAAGCCAACCTTTGCTGACTTCACTACTCTTGTCTGTTATATCAAAATCAGAGAAAGATATTCTACATGGAAAAAGGGTCGTTAATTTAATTGATTCGTGCGCGTCTCTGGTTCTTGCTCCGCAGACTGCAGCTGGCTCTGCGCAGACTGCGGCTTGCTTCTGCGCCTCTTCCCTGCCGTGCTGATTGTTCCGTTCGGAATTCCTGTTTGCCGGGCGGCGGCCGCCCACTGCTCACCGGCCCCGCAGCGGCAACTTGTTCGAGTACTCCACCCACCTCGTCCGCTCGTCGTATATAACAATTCACTCAATCCCACGTCCCACCACCACAACACGACACCGGAGTGCTCGATCGAGGATCCCCAAAACCCAATCCGATCGACGACGATGGAGGCGGCGGCGGAGATGGCGATGCACCTGCGGGCGGCCGCCAACGACCGCCTCGCCCGCTACGAGCCGCTGGCGCTCGTCGCCGCGCCGCTCCTCGCGCTCCTCGTCGCGCGGGCGGTCCACTCCGCCGCGGCGGCCGTCGCCGACCGGGGGTTCGTCGGGCTCGCCATGGCCTTCATCAAGTCAGCGCCCCGCCGATCTCCTGCTCCTCCTTGCTAGCCTCCTTTTTAAAAGTTTCGTTCCTGTTGGTTGGTTGGCTTGCTTATCACTCTGCTCCGCTGCAGGTTGCTGCCTGGAGTGTCCAGCTACATCGCTGCCGAGAAGAAGAAGGTGAGACGCTGCCATATGTGCATCTCGATCGCCACCACCTCATCCCCTGATTGCATTACATAGCATGCGCATTCGGGAAACAGAATAAAAACATTTCTGCTGCTTGCACTATCGAGATGCCTTCCTGTTTTTTATTTTTCTTCCATGGTATCGAATTTTATTTGCATTTTCGTGCTTAAGCTTCTGAACTTCTTGTTCTTGTCCTATGGCCGTGGTTCGTGGTAACTGGGAACCGATACGCGGCCCCTATTTCCTTAAGATAATCAGTTCTTTTTTTTTAGTTTTCCTGTCAACAAAGTTTGACATGTGCACCCTAAAAGATGCTTATTGATTCGAGTTTAGATCTTGACAAAGACACGTACGCAGTCATACGCGACTGTTTAAAACACGTTCTTGCATTTTGCACCACGGACGTGTGGCTTGTTTTTTTTTTGTGCTACAGTCAGGCTTTTCCTTTAAATTTGGGCCAACATGTGCCTCTTTCGTGCACGCAAAAGTGTACAGTGAAGGGAAGTGGTCCTTGCGCCATCTCGTTTTTGATACCGAGATGACATATAATATGATTGAGTACTTACCTTCAATGATCGAACTGATAACTCACTTTCAGATATGACGTGATCTGTTGTTCATTTGCCTAAGTATCTACCACTTGTATCCTCAAATATCATAATTTCTCCCTGCTGCGACTTCAGGTTGTTGATCAGCTGCAGTCAGGTGGGTCATCAACGAAGAGTAATCTGCGAGCTGAGTTACCAACTGTTGGTCTTTCAGAGCAAGTGATCAAGGATCTTGAAACGTTGAAAGCTAATGATGTAGATTGGCAGGGAAAATGCTCTGGCACAGTGTATGTTCATCACTTTCTCACGAACAATACACTGAATTTAGCAGCTCATCATGCTCCCATTTTGTTTGTAAATTTCTCACTCTTGCTGTCAAAATATTGTGGGTTTCTTTTTGTGTAGATATATTGCGGGAAGTGAGTCTGAGGGCCACTTTGAATTGATAAACAAGGCGTACTCTATGTAAGATCTCTCTCTCATGTCACTTTCATTTCGATTTCCCATACTGCTATAAAAACCTAATCTAGATCCCGTACCCTCATCACATCTTGAACAGGAAATATGTATTGCAAATAATAGGTGTCTGTGTTTGCAGTGTATATCTAAGTTTGAAAAGTCGTCTTCATTTGTAATCCACCAGTGGATCCAATGCTCAGATTTTATAATGATATATTTTTTGTTTAATGATACCCTAACATTAACCTTTACGTGATCCTGTCAAGATACAATATTAGTATATTGCTTCCTTCAATTTAAAGATCGGGTGCCTTAAAGATTTTTTTTTCATACTTCAGCGCTCAAACATTCTATACCATGATTATTTTATCTAACTTTGGTCATGCTTACAGGTTTTCACACACTAATCCACTACATCAGGATGTATTCAAGAGTGTGGCACAATTAGAAGCTGAAGTAGTTGCAATGACAGCTTCTTTGCTTGGCAGCAAAGAGCAATCATCCGGCGGACAAATTTGTGGCAACATGACATCAGGCGGAACTGAGAGCATATTGTTAGCGGTCAAAACGTCCCGTGACTATATGCAATCAAAAAAGGGGATCACAAAGCCAGAAATGTAAGATTGATATTTTTTTTCTTACAAGTACCTTTCCTTTTGAGAAATTTGCAAATCATTTTTCACAATTGTAATAAAATTTATTGTGCAGGATAATTGCAGAATCAGCACATTCTGCATATGACAAAGCTGCCCAATATTTCAATATTAAAGTGCGCCGTGTACCTGTGAACAAAGATTTTCTTGCTGATGTTAAAGGATTCAAACGATGCATAAACGGAAACACCATAATGGTATGTTTTTTTTCAAGTCTCTTTTCTTAAATGTTCTTGTTCAATATGCATGCTAAGTCAATAATGCTCTGATAAATTTATTATACTTCTTTGTTTTAGTAACTTCTTCACATGTGACCAGGGAAAGTAGTTTGTATTTGTGTCTGCAATAGTGCCATCTACTCTTATGTGTCTTATTCTATACAATTTGTCCGCTAACAAATTGCCCTGTACAGATGGTTGGATCTGCACCAGGATTTCCACACGGTTTAATTGATCCAATTGAGGTATTGAACCCAACCATCACAATATTAAAAATATAACATCATACATTTTGTAATGAGCTTCTCTGATTGTTGCTTCATAACATCTCTTCAGGAACTAGGGGAATTGGCTTCACGTTATGATATTTGCTTGCATGTTGATTTATGTCTCGGTGGCTTTGTATTGCCTTTCGCCCGTAAACTTGGGTATTGTATCTCTTCATGACCATTAAATTTTTTTAGTTAAATGACTATACTATAGTGTTCTCTAATTTATATTCCAGTGTCTTGTATGGACTTAGAACTCATTAGAACATTTCATAAATAACACTCATAATAATATGGTCTTGCAGTGATTTGATTATTGACCTATTTGTGATTTCTTCGTTTTCAGAAGAGTAATAATATAGGCCATGACATTTGATGGGTCAAAAGCCATGGATTGTTGCCTAAAATAATTGTACTTGTCTAGTACTGGGTAACCTTTAGTCAGACAACCATTCTGTCACTCCTGCGCAGATTTAAGATGTTCCAATAAATAAAAATAATTCAGAAAGTACTTGTTTCACTCAAATTCTCAAACACTGACGTTAGAGGTTCAGGAATCTTGTTTCAGATTTGAAGGACTAGCAACCCCACAACTGCAGTCATGCAAAAGATTTCACTCGTTGTGAACAAAAAACTTACAGCTAAATGCTATGTAGTATAATCAATTTGAAAAGTGATATGTTTCCTGGTCGTGGTCTGCCATCTATGAAATGAAAAAAAAACTGCAAAAAAAAATCCATACTTTAACTCCTGGTAAAAATCACCTCGCCATAGAGCTCTGTTGGCTTAGGCTGTGTTTTCTTTTCATGGTGGCCATTAAGTTAAGGCCTTGTTATTGTGAGCTCCGACAGTACTAACATCTTTTTTTTATTTTGTTCTTTGCTTTATCTTCAATATGCAGGTATCCTATTCCTCCTTTCGACTTTTCTGTCAAAGGTGTTACGTCAATATCTTCAGATGTTCATAAGTATGGATTAGCCCCAAAAGGCACAAGTGTTGTCCTGTACAGGAATCATGAAATTAGAAAGGTAAAATAAGTACATAATATTTTTATTTAACTTCCTTGATGGTTAAATTCTTATAATTTCGTCGTCAAAGAAGAAATTTCTAACCATTTCTCTTCCAACGGACTCTGACATGTTGGATATAATCACTGAATTCAGCATCAATTTGTTGCCGGTAAGCTCTTTCTCTTCTTTCAGATAAGATGGAATTTTCCATGATCTTATCTCTTTTATATACACTGAATAAATTTGTTTCCAGTTTATGATACATGATTTTTGCTGCTTATATTCTCTTTCACACGGCCTGGATTTGCTTTGGTTGAATGAAATGTATATTCATGCCCGTAGTATTTTGTGCAAGAAAATCATTGGCGTGCATGCATTGAGTTGTCAGAATTGACTATGGAGTCCTTATCAAAAGTTAAATATTGATTTATCTTGCCATTTTCTTGTTTGTTCAGTAACTGAGTGGACCGGTGGGCTCTATGTGTCTCCCACTATTGCTGGAAGCCGGCCAGGTGGCTTAATTGCAGGAGCTTGGGCTGCTATGATGTCTCTCGGACTGAATGGTAACAAATTTATTCTGAATTTCATCAGTGTATTGCCGATTTGGACCCCAAACAGTACTTATGATGCATGTTGTCGCTTTTTCCTGAGTTCAGGTTACTTGGAAAATACAACTCGTGTCATGGAAGTTTCGAAGAAAATACAAAAAGGGTAAATTCGTTTGCCTACAATGCTGGAATGCTAAATATGGACTTATTTTAGCTACAACTAAATATTTTGATGATTTTCACAGAATCGAAGATATCCCGGGGTTGTATGTTATTGGGAAGCCTGATATGACCGTTGTGGCTTTTGGCTCAGATGTTGTCGATATATTTGAGGTGAACGACATAATGTCATCAAAAGGTTGGCACCTTAATGCTCTGCAGAGACCTAACAGGTAAATCCTAATTTCAGACGAACACACGTGCTCCTTCCATCAGCTATGGTACTACTATTTTCCGCATGCCTGTCTTAACTGACAGTCTTTTCCGGTTTCAGTTTACACATATGCGTGACCCTTCAACACACTATTGTCTACGAACAGTTCCTAAAGGATCTACAAGATTCTATGGACACGGTGAGTACTCGAGGCTTATTATGTTGGTTTATGGTTAAAACTAAAATGATCCACTCCACTCCTTCTCAAGAGCAATATATCTTTATGATGTTGGCATTGGCAGGTGAAAGCCAACCCGGGCCCTATCAGTGGAGGACGTGCTCCTATCTATGGCGCGGCCGGGAAGATGCCAGACAGAGGCATGGTAAAAGAGCTTCTCGTGGAGTTCATGGACAGCAGTTGCTGAAACTGATTCTGGCTCGGACAATGGTTTTCTCTGACATTTAAGTCGATAATGATACCCAAGGAGGCGTTACACACCGGATATATACTGAAGTGAGCATAGCTGTACAATGTGGTTTCAAGAAGAAAAGAAAAAAAGAGAGAGAGAACATGGATTAGGGATAGGAGAATCGTAACGGTATAATGAAAGTCGTGTGACATGCAATGTACAACTACCAGACATGCAGACTTCTTTGTTCGAATAAAATATTTGTTACTATAAGTTGGTGTCTCCCTATCGATTCTCACGAATGACGCTGTCTCTTGTCAAAGATGAGTGAAACGATTTTAAGGATTTCGAATCTGTCATGACTTTTTTTTCAAATCAAACATCAAATCCTGCGCCACCTTAAACGTATTAATCCGTCTTCCGAAACTGCGAATACGTCTTCCAAGCTAATAAGCGAAATCTAGGAGAAGGTACGCAAACAAACGAGAACACGTATATTTGGGCTTCTTCCTGCAGCAGCGCGACGCGGCGTTTGGCGCATTGGCGGCGTCGGAGTGAGGTGGGGAGGACGAGGAAATCAACTGGCGTCGGCTCTGGAATAGCGCCACGACGGGCGCGGCCTGCGCAGGCGGAGCGTGGCAGAGGAGATTGTACCGATTGCCCAACGCCCATGCCGCCATGCGCCTATGCAAGCCCTCCACGGGAACCATCGATACCGCCGTCCACCTCGCCGGCCGGGTCACGGCGGTGGACGCCCGCATGGTCAAGACGGGCTTCGACGTTGCCACCTACCGCCTCAACCTCCACCTCAACCACCTCATCTCCTCCGGCCGCCTGGCCCAGGCCCGGGAGCTGTTCGACCAAATGCCTCAGAACGAATTCTCCCTCAACCGCATGCTCTGCGGCTACTCCAGGTTCGGACAACTCGCCACCGCGGAGGCGCTCTTCCGCGCCGCGCCTCACCGCGACGCCGTCACTTGGACCACCATGATGAGGGCGCTTGCCGCCCACGGGCGTGACCATGACGCCTTGTTGTTCTTCCGTGACATGCTCAGGGAGGGCGTCGCACCGGACCGTGTCACCGTATCCACCGTGCTCAATGTGCCTGGTGGTGGTGTCACGGCGCTCCATCCGTTTGTCACCAAGCTTGGCCTTGGCACCAGCGTTGTCGTCTGCAACACGCTGCTGGACGCTTACTGCAAGCATGGACTCCTTGCTGCTGGACAGAGGGTCTTCCAAGAGATGCCGGAGAGGGACTCAATCACGTACAACGCCATGATTATGGGGTGCTCCAGAGAGGGGCTGCACAGGGAGGCACTGGAACTATTTGTTGCTATGCGCCATGCAGGCCTTGTTGCCAGCCAGTTCACGTTCTCAAGCATGCTGACTGTGGCGAAAGGTATGACTGATCTCAGACTTGGGCGTCAGATCCATGGTCTCATTGCCAGAGCTAGTGCATCGTACAACGTCTTTGTCAACAATTCATTGCTCGATTTCTACTCCAAATGCGACAGCCTTGGTGATTTGAAGCTACTTTTTGATGAGATGTCAGAGCGGGACAATGTTTCATATAATGTCATGATTGCAGCCTATGCTTGGAACAGATGTGCCAGCACGGTTCTGAAGTTATTCAGGGAGATGCAGTTACTCCACTTTGACAGGCGTACCTTGCCGTATGCTAGCTTGCTGAATGTAGTTGGGTCACTGCCTCACATTGAGATAGGGAAGCAAATACATGCTCAATTGGTCATCCTCGGCCTTGATTCAGAGGACATTGTGGGAAATGCCCTGATTGACATGTACTCCAAATGTGGTATGCTGGATGCTGCAAAGGCTAACTTTGCAAACAGGAGTGACAAAACTGTCATTTCCTGGACCGCACTGATAACTGGGTATGTCCAGAATGGGCAGCATGAAGACGCACTCCAGTTGTTTCTTGTCATGAAAAGAGCTGGCCTGAGTCCTGATAGGGCGACATGTTCTAGTATCATGAAGGCTTCCTCAGGCTTGGCAATGATTGGGCTAGGAAGGCAATTACATTCTTACTTCATAAAATCAGGTCACATGTCCAGCGTGTTCTCAGGTAGCGCCCTTCTTGATATGTATGGAAAATGTGGCTGTTTGGATGAAGCTCTCCGTACATTTAATGAGATGCCTGAGAAGAATTCCATCACTTGGAATGCTGTTATTTCAGCATATGCACATTATGGACAAGCAAAGAATGCGATCGGAATGTTTGAAAGCATGCTTAAGTGTGGCCTTTCTCCAGATCCAGTCACCTTCCTGTGTGTACTAGTAGCCTGCAGTCACAATGGACTTGCCGAAGAATGCATGAAATACTTTGATCAGATGAAACATCAGTACTGCATATCACCCTGGAAGGAACATTATGCTTGTGTCATTGATACTTTGGGTCGGGCAGACTGTTTTGATAAAGTTCAGAAAGTGTTGGATGAGATGCCATTTGAGGCTGATCCAATAATATGGAGCTCGATTCTTCACTCGTGTAGGGTTCATGGGAATAAGGATTTGGCTGCAGTGGCAGCTGACAAATTATTTAGTATGGCACCCACAGATGCAACACCCTATGTCATATTATCCAACATATATGCTAAAGCTGGTCAGTGGGAAGACGCTGCACGTGTGAAAAAGATTATGAGAGATAGAGGAGTTAGGAAAGAGTCAGGGAACAGCTGGGTTGAAATCAAGCAAAAGATCTACAGCTTTTCATCAAATGATCAAACCAACCCTATGATAGCTGAGATCAAGGAAGAGCTTGAGAGGTTGTACAAAGAGATGGAGAAGCTAGGCTATGAGCCTGACACTAGCTGTGCCTTGCATCCGGTTGATGATGAGCTAAAGTTGGAGTCACTGAAATACCACAGTGAGAGATTGGCTATTGGATTTGCTTTGATTAACACCCCACCAGGGACGCCAATTAGGGTTATGAAGAATCTAACTGCATGTCTAGACTGCCATGCTGCCATCAAGATGATTTCAAAGATTGTGAACAGAGACATTATTGTGAGAGACTCGCGCAGGTTCCACCATTTCAAGGATGGGATTTGCTCTTGTGGAGATTTCTGGTAGGAACTTGGCTAGTTGTCTAATTGGAGAGAGATGAGGGGAGAGAGAGAAATGTATAATGGGAATGTTATGCTTGACTGAAGGTTAACATGAGCATATATATCAGGTACAGGTACATTGTATGTGCTTGTCTTAAATGATAAAAGTAGTGGACTTAGATATGCTACTATTAGGAAACAATTTTGTTAGAATATTTTAGGTTCCCTCGGCTTTATGTTTAAGGTGAACAAAGGTTTCCGTGGTTTTTATTGCATTTATGTTGTTAGAGTCGAGCCTGAGACTAAGACCCATTTTGCCATGTCAAACAATACTTAATCTATTGAAGGCACTAAACTAAACCACCTAATTTGTTTACAAAATACAAACAATAAGAGTAAAATTGTAATGTAATGAATTGTTTTCTTTTGTTACATCATCGGACTGAACATTTCATATGCATGTCAGCAAATATTAAAGTAGTGAGTAAAGAACATATCTGACAGACAGAAGTCAGTCGCCTCCCTTTTGTATTTGGATTGGAAACAGGTTCTCCCACAATAGTTGCTGAATCAGTGCATATCAAAATTTCTCGTACTTGTGACTTGGAACTTTATTTTTCTCTTGGGTTTAACTAGCAGCTAAAACTCATGTTTGGCAAACCCTTAAAGATCACTGTCATATGAACAGTATGCATTATTGTTGCCGTTATCCTAAATTTGAATGCCTTCTTTTTCTAACTGTAGCCAAATACTTTTACAGTTTGCACATAACATAAATGAAGGCATTGTCTATTAGTTGTCACTTGTGCCATGACATTCGCCTCAACTGTGGTTTGACCTTGTGAGGCAGATGACTCTATGGCATCAAAATTTACTGCCTGAATGTCGCTGATCCAACAGGTAGATTCTTTCCAATTTCTAGATATATACTCCTTTGCAGGGTTTTTCATCTTGAAAAGAATGTGTTCCACTCGAAATATTGATGAGAGCTTCGACATGCACTTCCACCGGAGGCATGTTATTTAGAGAAGGTGAAACATTAATAATGATCGAAAATACAAGCTGGGTCAAGAACAGATTTGACCACTCAGTGGAATACCTTCATGTTTCCCCCAAAAAGAATGATATAGTAGATATTATGAGTTTCTCATCTAACAATTAAAAAAACACGTTGGTACAATCAACAAGAAATCTGGAGAGAAAAAAAATAATGGTTTGGAGGTATTGTGTTGGTCGGAAAAATACGTGGACCAGTTTTGTTTGTTGTTTTTATCAGTGTGGCAACGTCTGAACTGAAGCACAAAGACGGCCGCACCCATACGGCCGGGGCTGGGGGCTGAGGCCGAGGCGCGGCTGCACCAAGCGGTCTGAGGCGGAGCACGTCATAGCGTTGCGAATCGCGCGATGCCTCCGTGGACTGGGATTTTTCTTCTTCTTGCGTAGTTACCACAAGTATCGAATTACCACTAACGTCTTTACCAGCTGGGCTTCGGTTAAATCGGCTCCTCGGCCGTACGACGTACGTGTCTCCGGCTTCTGCCTTTCTCCTCCGGGCTGCACGGAGTTGATTGCCTTGCCTGCTCTCGATTCATGGGCATGGCGGCTTCGCCGGCTTGTGCTCGGGGCCTCATCCCTGGCCCCACGATTCCGCCCCAACACGTTGTCTTCCGCTGCTACTGGCCCCCAAATCTCCCCTCCAGACGCCCGCGCCGCTTGTACACCGCTGCTGCGGCTGCCTCCACTCGAGCTTCGCCTGCGGCCTCACGGGGCCTCGACGCTGACGACTTTCGCCACCCGCTTGACAAGCAGGCAAGCTTCCTGCCTTGAACAAACAAACTCTTTTCTTTTTCTTCTGTCCTCTGAGAAAATTCGCTTTTTTTCCTTTCATGTTTTGCAGAACACTTTGCTGCTAAGAGCAGTTCCTGGGCTTAATGATGTGGGGAAGGCTTTGCTAGGTCGGTCAAGCACCTTATCCCTCCGCCTTATCAATTCAAGTCAACTTTGTTCGTATTAGAGCTCGTCAATCATTTCATTTCTATTCTGCTACTTCAGGGCCTGTCTCCGAGCAAGTTATGGTCCTCCAGAACATTGGATCATCTGTTCTCGTCTCCCCAAACCAGGTATGCCTGTCAAATTAATCGTCTCAATTTGCTCACGGTGTAATTCTTAAACGTAGATAATATGCTTTACTAACTGTTGTTTACCTTATGATTTGTTACTTTCACCATAATCGCAGGTTACTGTAATCCTCAATGCACTAATAATGTGTTCTCTCTCTTCAGCTACCAGAACTTCACCAGCTCCTGGCTGAGGCTGCGCAACTGTTAAACACGGACGCTCCTGACTTATACATACGGCAGAATCCTGTCCCCAATGCCTACACCTTAGCAATCAACGGGAAAAAACCATTCATTGTCGTTCACACAAGCCTAATTGAGCTGCTTACTAGAAAGGAATTGCAGGTACGGTTGTGTCATCACACGCTCACCACCACCACAATGGGCCATTCAGTTGAGAGTTTTGAATTTCCAGCTAGGAAACACCCGTGTCTCAATGCATCAATTGCTCATCATGTAGGTTTTGTTTGTTTTGATTATTAGGCTGTTTTGGCTCATGAGCTAGGTCATCTCAAGTGTGATCATGGTGTGTGGCTTACCTTTGCGAATATTCTAACAATGGGAGCATACACTGTCCCTGGTAGGGCATCTAACTACATGAACCTTGTATCAAAGGCTGGGTAAACACCTTTTAGTAGGTGCTAACGGTTGTTGTCCATCTGTAACTACGTCCACACTTTTCAGGTTTTGGCATGGTTGCTGGTTTCTTAGAAGAGCAGCTGTACAGGTGGCTACGAGCTGCAGAGCTTACTTGTGACAGAGCTGCTCTACTTGTAGTGCAAGACCCTAAGGTACCTTTCTGACTAGAAATTCAATGTAAATTTTTGGTTCATGTGCCCTCATTTTTTCTCGTAAATTGGATTTATTTGCATTGTGCTGCCAGATATTTTTTAAAAACTTAATTTTTGTGCAAAAGTAGAAGTCTTTCCAAGTTTTATCATTCAACATCAATTTTTAGCGTGTAGGAGTCTCCAAGTCTTCACTCTCGTAGGAAAGAAATAGCTGTTATAAAATTTGACATATAGTACGATGTTTTCTTAGTGAAACATATAGTACAATGATAACTCTACAAGTCAGTTTCATCACCTAATACGGGAACTCTTGATTGTAAGAGGTTGTCATCTCTGTTCTGATGAAATTGGCTGGAGGGTGCCCATCTCTTGCCGACCAACTAAACGTGGACGCCTTCTTGGAGCAAGCTCGTTCCTACGACAAAGCCGCTTCCAACCCAGTTGGATGGTACATCCGGTTAGAATTCTTACCATGAACTTTGAAGCAGCATGAACGGCAGTCTAACAATGCCGTCAAAACAGATTTCCTTATCTACCCTTCTACACTGCAGGAATGCTCAAACAAGAGAGCTTTCACACCCATTGCCAGTGATGCGAGCCCGTGAGATCGATGAGTGGTCAAGGAGCCAGGAATACAAGACCTTAATGCAAAAACTGCTTCAACTTGGGCTGAACAAATTATAGTGAATGGTTTCACGCATGAAAAGGTTGTGCATGCAAAATTATTCGTATTTATTATTATTTGAAATATTAGAAACATTTTATTCGTAATTGGTTTGAGGCAAATAATTGAATTTATTTGTCCGTATCCCCCACTTTTGCAGGATCGACGGGTGTGGACTCTTTGTACCTTGTGTCTTAAACAGATTTTTTGGATATTGATTTGGAGTAGACAGATTGTGTCGGAAACCAGATAGATAAGCATATACGTACAGTGTATATATGTGCTGTTAAAATTAGTTTGCTTGTATTGTACATCCTCTGAGTTACTGTATAATCATGTAACTAGATTAAATTAAAGTTATTTGAGTGATTGAATAGCAAGAAGAAAACTTCTTTTTACTTGAATGTATGTCTGACTGTATCGTACTTTTTAAAGAGGCCCACTTGACGTCGAACATGTATTATAACTGCCAAATTGTAGGAAAAACTTCTCGATTTGGATGAGGCAGAAATGATAGATTTTCAGAAACTTGTGCCATGTAGAGAAGTTTATCAGGGATCCTCAGCCCCCGGTGCATAAACAGGCCATTTCCGGCCTCCGGTTGCCCCCTGGTACAATTTACAACCACCAACAAAAAAAAAGAATCTGACTTGAATCTTAAGCCTATATTTGCCCGTATTTGAATATATAACAAATCATACATTTGTTGATTTTTCTTCCGTGCGCACTAATAAACGAGCCACACGCTCGGGAATGACTGGAAAAGGGACACCTGTCTGACGGTCCCCACCTGGACCGACATCATCTCCGCATGCGCGGTGAGCAGCTGCGCACCGGGCCATCAGAGAGAAGGGGAAGAGGGAGGTAGCGCGGGCAGGACAATGGCGTCGCTATTGCCGGCAGTGTTACAGGTATGTGAAGTTGTCTGCTGCGTCCTGCTCTGCCGCCCACCGCTCCACGCCACGAAATCCCTGCTCTGTTCGACTGTCATGTATAATTTGATTCCGACCTCACCGACTGCAGCTGCAGGCCTTGAGATTCCTCGCCCCGCCGCCGCACAACCTTCGGCCGCTCAAGGCGGCGGCTACACGCCTTCCGACGGTAACTAGGCTCGCCGTCCCGCGACGATCGTTTCACGGCCATCCGACGAATCTGCGAGCAAGCGCAACAAATTCTGCCCAATTATCATCAGTGGTGAGTGCTGGATCCTCTGCTTTGGCACCGATCGGAACCGATTTTTTGCTGCAGCTGTTGGCTGTTGATACTGTAGCGCAAGCACTAGCTATGCCAGCAGCAAACAGCTGCAGGCAAAAATCTGCAGCGATCACAGCCTTTTTTCCCCATCCCCTGCTCCCTCTCTGACTGCCTCACTAGACACGCGATTCACCGACTCGTTTCCATCGATGGCAGCAATGCGTGGTGCTGGACATCGAAGGGACGACGAGCCCCATCTCGTTCGTGACGGACGTGCTCTTCCCCTACGCCCGCGACAACGTGCGCAAGCACCTGCACGCCACCTACGGCACCGACGAGACCAAGGACGACATCGCCCTGCTCCGTGCCCAGGTGGAGCAGGACCTGGCCGAGGGGTTGCCGGCGCCGTGCCGATTCCACCTGAGGAGGCCGGAAAGGACAAGGTCATCGATGCTCTGGTTGCCAATGTCGAGGCCATGATCTTGGCGGACAGGAAGATCGCATCGCTCAAGCAGTTGCAGGGGCACATTTGGAGAACAGGATTTGAAGGGCAGGAGATCAAGGGTGTGGTGTTCGAGGATGTTCCTCCAGCGCTTGAGAAGTGGCACGCTAGTGGCATCAAGGTTCTTGTTCCTCTTCACATTATATGTGATTACATAAGATTGATAATTTATACATCTAAAATCTCAACAATACAATAAATACTTACTAGTTATTAGCATGTCTTTATTTTGGTAATACATGCACTTTTTTTTCAGAGTTATATATATTCCAGTGGCAGCAGAGAAGCTCAGAGGCTTATTTTTGGGAACACTAGTTACGGCGACCTTAGAAAATACTTGTGTGGATTTTTTGACACGAAAGTTGGGTACGTTATGCTATAACAACTCGTGCCTTCGGTTCATTGGTGTACAATCATTTTGTTAGGATTGCTCATTTCTTTTCATTTCTTCTATGTAGAACCAAAAGAGAAGCTCGCAGCTATTACGAAATTTGGCAGTCGGTGGGGGTAGATCGGCCGTCTCAAATATTGTTCTTGACAGATGTGTACTATGAAGCCACAGCTGCCAAGGCTGCAGGTAACCTGATCACTGTATCTGCTATGGTATCTCAGGAAAATTCACATGCTTTTAGGTACTCATCATAAGGTAAAATCCTCAGAAAGCAGAAAATAAACATGTGGATAAAAACTTGCCTTTGTCTATTTTCAGCAATTGAAATTTTCATTCTTACACTGCAAGCTCAGGACAAAATGATACTCACAAGTCACAAAGTGGTTACATTATAGTACATCATATTGGAGCAGCTGTCTGAAAATCAGAATGCTCATCTTTTAGTAACTCATATGCTTAATTCCTTTTCTTTTTCAGGTCTTAAGGTACTAATATCACTCAGACCTGGAAATGCACCGCTCCCTGAAAACCACGGGTTTCAGACAATCACATCGTTTGCAGAAATCGTGATATGAAGGCTGCATTGTTTACCTGTATATGTAGAGGTTGTTATGTTCAAAATAACATGGGTTTGGAATGGTTGTATGTATATTAGCATAAACTAAAGCCTTACAAGTCAAAGGAAGACATGTGAATGGTTTCATTTAATGCGGCTTTGTAAGATCAGGGTTCCAAAAGTGTTAGATGGACACTATCACTCTGCTTATTTTATTCATGAGATGATTTATGTTGAATTAGGTGAAGCTCGAAAAAGCACCCATGAGAAATGTCTAGGTAAAGAACCCACCCAAATAGACAGGAGTGAAATGGACCTTGGTCTCTTTTGTGTCCACCTCTCCTTTTTCATTCAGTTGCATAGGTTTAACTGATGATGATGAGGTCCCCTTCCCGAATCCACTTAAACAACAAATAGTTGTACATTCATACTCTGTATGAAAATATTCCCATTACACATGGACACGCATGAAAAGAGGAACTGAAGAACAGGGTGACCAATGAATTAATGACTTCATAAAAGCATGAAAAGATAATGAGTATTATTCCTGCACCTTAGTCTTGCATTTCAACATCTGTGGATTCAAGCTCCATACTGCTTGATTGAATGGAGGCAACCAGATCCTCAATTCTCAGAGGAGCATGTCTTGCAGCATACTGGAACAGAGCCTGAATATACAAAGAAAAATGTAGGAAGATAAGATGAAATAAATTGTTTGAAATGTTAATGAATTCTCATGTCAGCACTCAGCACTTACTTTTGAATGGCTATCAGCAAAGGTACGAGCACGGTTCGGCCTCCCAACAAACCGCAGTTCACCAATCTGCATCTTCCCATCCACAAGTTTCACACTTTCATCTCTTACAGCAAAGCGAAGCAGGTTTCCTGGTCGCAGGTTTGACTGTAGAATCATATAAGTTTAAGATAAGCTTCAAACATATTCAAATATAAGAAAACAACAGCTAGTCACAGTACATCAGAAGCAGAAAAAAATGAAAAGGAACCTAAAACTTCCAGCACATAGAGTATAGCGCATCACTAACCCACTAAACTGACATGTAGATGAGCAGATTCTTTAAAATAAGGAAAAACCATAAGAACAATCATGCAATATTGTAGACCTTTATAAACAAGGGGAAACCTAGAGATGCTTAGGTCCACATGATGGTTTTATTGTTGGAAATAAGCTGCACTCCAAAGAGATACCTTTTGTATGAATTCTTTGTCCAAGCTACCAAATACAACAGGAGGATCATCAGAAGTATTTAGCTTCCCATCCTCTTGCAACTCCAGCACAAGCTGATATCAATTTAAGAAACAGTGATAATACAATTATTAGAGGGCATTAGTGAGAGAGAAATAAAAGACTATATCTCAATTTTAATGAACGGAATGATGAAATGTGCTGGCAATGATATGAATCAGGCAAAAGAAAAAAATACATACAAGCTGCTCATTTGGGATTTCTCCCTTGCTGTCAGTGTCTATAACATATTGGCTACAAGCTTCATCCTTCCATACTAATGCAAGGGGTGTGATTCCAGCTTGATAATGTGCATGCCTGCAAATAAAACAAAAGAAACATGTAAATACCCAAGTTAACAGATACGTGCACATGACTAGCTACAAACTATTCATTGAAGGCAATAGGGAAATTTACTTGTTGTAGAACAGCAAGCCATCTTTGACATAAGGTGTGCTGCCCGAGTATGCCGCTTGAAGACCCTCAAGGGTGCATTCATATATAGGAACGGCACTGAATCTATATCTATGGTACGTTGACGGAGGATCACCAGCAGAAGTTTCTGTAAGTTTGGAGTTTACCCAGAAAAATCTGAACTCTGCAGTGCAATCATAGAGCGAATAGCCTCGCCAGCAAATCATATCAATAATGTAGTATGTTTCATCAGGCTGCACCACAGAAGCAAAATTAAGTGTCAGGAGCCTAGAAGCAGTAAAGATCAAGCATATCTGGAATCAAATGAAAGGTAACACTCTTTGGATTGGGTACCTCATGAAATATGCAATCGAGGATGGAGTAGGAATTTGCTGGGCCGGAGATGTCTCTCTTTGATCCATTCGGTAAGGCAGAAGGGAACCGGTGAAGAATGGATCCATTACGGACCCTGCTAATTGTCATGCCATTAGATGACACGACCAAGCATCGTTTGCCGGCTGGCCTGGCGAAAACATGCCTACAAACACAAAGAGCATTCGCAGCACTGTCAATTCTTTGAACTAAGTCGCTGTATGTCACTCTGCTTACAATATTATGGTAAAGTATAAAGGCACTAACTGCAACATTGCGAAGATAAATGAAACTTGTATATGGTAAAATGGTAGTGCAGGGTATGCAAAGAAGAAATTAGCCTAGAGCAGCAAAACAGTAGTGGATCAAATGAATCAAATTGCATTTGAATAGGTAATTAGAAAGGGAAGGGGTGACGGACCAGTCGCAAGCGAGGTGGGGAGGGGCGTCGACCATCCACTCAGGGAGCATGACCTGGCGGGCGAACCATCGGCGCGCCTCGGACCCGCGGAGCTTGGAGGCGACGGCGGCGACGTCAGCGACGGTGTGCTCATCCTCCACCTCCTCCTCATGCGCGTCCTCGAGATGATGGTCAGCAGCAGGAGGGGCCTGGGTGGTGATGAGCGAGCTGGCGAGGGCGCGGGCGCGGGCCTGGGCGTCAGCGCGGCGTGCGGACTGCGCCTGGAGCGCGAGCTCCCGGCGGCGCTGCTGGTCGGAGATCGCCGGGCGCTTGTACGGCCGGCGCGGGTCGTTGGGCGGCGCCATGGGCTGGTCTGCAGAGGCGATGCGGCTTGTCGGATTGTTGCACAGCTGTAGGGTTTGTAAAAAGGAAGAGTGAGATTTTAATCCAAAAAAATTGATTACAAAGGAATCAAATTCGAATGGCGATTCCGAGTTCCAATCCCAATCCTATTGGGCCAGTTGGGCTTTATTGCCTTTATCACGCGGTGCCTCTTGGGCCGTCCTGGAGATGTTCTTTGCTAGATTCCCGAGCCCCGAGGACTTCTGCTGCCTTGTCCGCCTCGCCTCATCCGATTCTGCCTCCTCTTCCTCGATCTGCCTTGTCCCTCCGCATCTGCTTCCCCTTCTTCGAGGAAACCCTAGCAGACCCTAGCAAAGCCGAAGACCGCACCGCTAGCCTAGAGAAGTAGCGCTCTGATGGCGGCGCCCAAGCCCATCTGGGTGCGCCAGGCGGAGGAGGCCAAGCTCAAGTCCGAGGCGGAGACCGCCGCCGCTGCCAAGGCCGCCTTCGACGCCACCTTCAAGGCCCTCACCGCGGCATCCGGCGATGACGAGAAGGAACCTGACCCCGCCCCGCTCTCCCCTGTGGAAGCTGCCTCATCGGATTCCGACGACGACGCCCCGGCACCGCCCGGCCCTGTCGACCCCTCCAAGTGCTCTGCCGCGGGTCCAGGCATCGCGGGCGGCTCTGCGGGGACTCCTGCGACCTTCACCGTCGTCGCCAAGGACCGGAGGTCTCGCAGGATCACCACCGGCGGCGCGCGCGTCCGGGTCCGCGTCTCCCCTGCCGCGGGCGTTGGCGGGGATGACCTCGAGGGCGCCGTCAAGGACAACGGCGACGGCTCCTACTCGGTGACCTACGCCGTCCCCAAGCGCGGCAACTACATGGTCCACATCGAACTCGACGGCTCACCCGTCATGGGGAGTCCTTTCCCCGTCTTCTTCAGCGCTTCCACTGCTGCAACCTCCGTGGCTTTCACCACCGCCCTCCCAGCTGCCTCCTCTGCTTACCCTAACATGGTCAACCAGACCATGCCTAACATGCCCAACTACACCAGTTCCCTCTCCGGGGCGTTCCCCAGCCTACTTGGCCTCATGCCTGGCTCATCCACGGGTTCCTCTGGTGGAATTGTTCTTCCAGGGGTTGGTGCCTCTCTGGGGGAGATATGCAGGGATCACATCAATGGAAGGTGCACTAAGGCTGACACCGATTGCAAGTTCACCCACCCGCCACAGCAGCTGCTGATGCAAGTTCTTGCTGCCACTTCATCTGTTAGTACCCTCAGCCATGCACCCCTGGCACCCTCCGCGGCTGCCATGGCAGCCGCTCAGGCCATCATGGCTGCCCGGGCAATGCAGGCACATGCTGCACTGCAGGCCAGTTCCAAGGCCTCAGGAGAAGGTTCAGGTGATGGTTCCTCCCTGACACGTTTCTTTGTTTTCCTAGGTCTTCTAGCGTTGATCTAGCGTTGAACTGCATTACTGCAGTGAATCGAGTTTGTTTGGTTGTATCTAAGGTTTGTTGGAGTCATAATGTTGTACTGCATGATTATTATTATTTTTGGGTTGGGGGGTATGCCATATGTTTCATTGTTAATGTACGCTTACAGAGTTTCCAGGCTTGAAGCATCTCTGGAACGTCAACAGAAATTTATCGCTTCAATACATTGATCTCGTGACACACATTTAACTAAGGTTGCCAGTACATGTTGTTTCATCGTATTAGAGATTAAGGAGGCGAAATACTTTTTAAAAAAACATCCATTAGTGTTTTTATTGTGCTATTACTACTGTTTGGTCCTGCTACTGGTGTTTGCTGTTTACCTTCTTATTCTTCTTTTTTTTTTGACATAGCTAACTGTATTTTAATTTAATCTGGCTAAAAGGATAACTCTGTTCAGCAATTTTACTTGTGGTCTGCAAAATTGAGGTGACAAATGAACATTAGTTGATTATTATTTTTATGCCATGACTAACCATATACATCGTACTACCTGGCTAAGATGATGACTCTAAAGAGCAAATTTAGTTGTGGCCTCTGTAAAACTGAGCGAATTTCAATTACCTAACTTCTGCTCAAGCTGAATTGTAATGTTATCGAAAATTGTAATGTTCACTTAATATTATTTTCCGATGTTGGAGTTATGTTGCTCACTTGCTTATGTATCCTTATAGGCTCAATGGATAAAACTGATGCTCTGAAGAAAATGGTTCAAATAAGCAATCTGAATCCAGCTCTTATGGTAGATCAGCTTAAGCAGCTATTTGGGTTCTGTGGTAAAGTTATCGATTGTACTATTACAGATTCAAAGCACATGGCCTATGTGGAGTACTCCAAACCAGAAGAAGCAACGGCTGCACTAACACTCAATAACCTGGATGTTGGTGGTCGTCCATTGAATGTTGAGATGGCTAAATCTCTTCCTCCCAAGACTAATTTGGCAAATGGTAACTTGCTGATGCAGCAAACTGTTCAGTTGCAACAGTTGCAATTTCAGCAGGCTCTGGTGATGCAACAGTCAATAGCAAATCAACAAGCTGCTGCACGTGCAGCCACTATGAAGTCAGCCACTGAAGCAGCAGCAGCAAGAGCTGCCGAGATAAGCAGGAAGTTGAAGGCAGAGGGTTTTGGTGGGGACAGTGTTGAAGATAAGGATGCCAAACGGAAGTCGAGGTATTTTAGTTATCTTTGATTCGATTCTATATGCATTAAATGTTTAGACTTGTATTAGATTTTGTTGGTAACTACAATAATGACATGTCTGGTTGTAAAACAGCTTCTGCCTACTGGTCATTATACATTTAGCATTTTTTTGTGGCAGTAAGGTTACATCATCTGATTTGTTTCTGTGCAGAATATTCATGCTCTTCCCTCTTTCAGAAAATAGAGTTATAAGTGGAGTTGACTGTTTGATATTA
The DNA here is from genome assembly GCA_031894775.1 of Chloris gayana. Taxonomy (NCBI): domain Eukaryota; kingdom Viridiplantae; phylum Streptophyta; class Magnoliopsida; order Poales; family Poaceae; genus Chloris; species Chloris gayana. The sequence continues at coordinate 156,215 of JAUNZO010004805.1, read as the reverse complement.
GAAATATATTTTTCCTAAGCGACTGAAAGTTTGAGAAACTTTCAATCAACATGATTTGTACTAGAAGTTGTATATTTTTTTTGTAGAAATCTGTTAATGTATAGACTATAGATTTTTTTTTTTTGCTGACCGTCTGATTTTGATCTAGTGGTGTTGGACGTTGATTGAAAGTTTCCCCAACTTTCAAATATGTGCTTTATTCTTATGGGATGAGGACAGCGAATAATTTCTGTTTGCTTTGCATGTGTTTTGCTATAAGTTTATGTTTTATGATAGCTGGTATGTCAAGTCATAAATTGGGTGAATATTTGTGCCTTTCTGGTATTTCACGAGTCATGAAAGCTGTAAATGGATACTAAGTCTTGGCATGTTCTTTTGTAGTTGTTAACTAAGTAAGCTGGAATAAACCTTGAATGTGATTCAAATAGTTAATGTGTTTGTAAAGCATTTATTTGTGATTTATGCTCTATGCTACCTGGCAAATGCTATTTGAATGAGATATCATTTTAAGGAACTTGTAGCAATGTAATGTGCTGACTAGTTTACTTGTTCCGCAGATCGCCATCACCGGCTACTCGAAGATCAAAATCTCGGTCACGGTCACCTATCAAGTACCGTAGGAGTAGACGATCCCGTTCCTACTCTCCCCCAATTAGGCACTCCAGGGAACACCGATCGAGGTCACCTTCAAGATCACGCCACTCTAAGTATGGCAGTGATCGATCATATAGGGATGACAGGGACAGGTACAGCAGGTCTGGAAGAAGAGAGGGTGACCGATCTCGAGATCATTATTCATCTAGTTCAAGGAGAAACAGGAGCAGAAGTAAAAGTCCAAGGCATAAGAAGCCCTCCAGAGCTGACTCTCGGTCACCCAAGCAACATAGAGAAGAAAGTTTAAGCCCAACAAAATCAAGGAGATCATCTCGGGCTGATTCAAGATCACCTCGGCGCCATAAAGGGAGCAAATCGTCACCAACTCGTGACCACCATTCTTCACGTCGCAGCAGGCATTCGAGATCCAGGTCTCCTGAGAAAAGGCATCGTCATAGTGAAAAAAGGACAGCAGAAAGTCTGAGATGGTTGATGATAAAAGATCTCATAGAGGTAGAAGAGGTGAGGATGATGAAAGGCCTGTCAAGGAAAGATCTCATAGAAGCAGTAGAGGTGACAAAGATGAAAGATCTGTAAAGAACAAGGTGGAAGATAAAAAGGTGGATACATCTTCTGTTGATCATAAGAGGAGATCAACAGGATCTGAAGATGAAATTCTGAATAACAGTAACAGCAATCATAAGAAATTGAGACATGAATCTGGTTCAGAATATGAAGAAAGGAAGGATGCCTCTGCTGTAGCTGACCTTAATGGGCAACATGGACCTGGAGTAGATAGCTCTTTAGGCGGCAATGAAGAGTCTGCTATGTGATAGTGACCGCATTATTTACTTGATAGCTGCTGCATCATTCAGTTGGCTGATCACAGAATGCTGAAGTGGTCTTATCTTTGTTTCTGATTTAGGAGTTTTATTTGCAGGATATGAAGATCTTTGGAGAACTTATGCTGTTCAGCTGAGATTTAAAATGTATTATTCCTCATTGACTCAACTGATGGAGATTCGCTCCTTAGAGTGAACTTCTAGTTGTAAAATTGGAGCTTGTAAGGTGATTTCAGAATTGTGAGGTTGAGACCAACCATATATTTGTCATTTCAGGCTTGTGATTCCATGAAGAGTTGGAGCTCGTTTCTGGGATGTTGACTGAAGGAACAAGGGAGTACACACACTTGCTCAAGTAAAGTCCATAATACATGGCTATAGAAAAACTTGTTTTCTACGAAGTTATATTTTGACTGGAATATTTTGGGAAGTGAAATGGCCCAATATATTTGACAGACTGTAAACAGCTTCTGATACAGTTTCTAGGCTCTTTTTCTTCTGCATGCTGTTACTACCATGTGTATCTTAAGTAATGGTTTGAAAGATTTTGATATGATTAATATATTTTTCATGTGATCTTTGACAAATGCAGGAAGTAATATTGATTTTACCTGTTATCTGCCTATAATTGATGTGCATATATCTCCTGTCATTCATTAGTTTATGTTTGTTTTTTCTTTCTTTTTTTGTTCCTTGTGAGTGACAGGGTTCTGCCTTAGAAGCCAGTGTAAGTGACTGATGTGAGGCAATCAACCTGTTATGGAAGTGGTGTGCATAGCTCCCTGAGATAAGCAGCAAATCTTCAAGCAACTTTCATTTCTTCTGTTATTTTAATTTTTTTAATCTGCTTTAGTCAGTACCGCTGTGATTGGTGTTGTCAGACTGGGAAAGCTGTGCAGGTTTTTCAAAGGGGATTGCCATTGGAGTGAACTTTTGGGTGAATCAGCTAACCTAAAGTATTAAAATACTGTCTCTAGAGCGAGGTATGGGTTTGTGCTATATAGATATGACAGATAATAATGATATCCTCTTGCTCTTGGTAAGAGTATCACCCTCAGATACCTAGCAACCTAGGTGTCTAGTCTTGAATCCTGATAGTTGCCTGTGTCTTTTGCCTGTGCTGTGTATTTAGGTTATCTATTCCATCCTCTCTTTTCCAGAACATATGAAGTGAGAAGTCTGGACTATTTGTTCACGTATTTATTAGCTTCAGTTCTTGTATCTTGAGAAGTCTGGACTGTTTGTTTTCTTTACTTTTGTAGACTTCTCCCCCTTTTTTCTGCTATGTTGTTTTGTATAGGAGGATCATTACTGGTATTGCTGAATTATGGAGATGGCATCTGCCAGGAATGAAGAGGATCGTAGCTGCAACTAATCCTGCTTAGTTCATGCCTTTCTCGATATGTAACTTGGGCTCCCAGATAATAATATTTTAGGATAGAGCATTAAGTTAAGGTACATTTTTTTCATTTGTTCTTTTAGCATCCTACGTGAATGCCACACATATGTTCTTTCTGTCCATATGATATGATGGCGTTTGAGCTTATCTCAACCATATCTCGTAAACAAATCAGTTTATTATTGAGTGATATATGGGTGCTTCCATGGTGGGGAAGTTGATGGATGGCCGCTAGGTACACAGGAAAAGAGCAGTGGCTGGCGTTGAAGGCGGCTATACGAGAATCCTCACCTACCATGTGCATGTTCATGTTAGATCCGATCGACATGAATGTAAATACTAGTATATAATTGACATGATTGACTAAGGGGATCAAAATGTATACCTAACAATTTTCGTCTTGAAGCAGGAGCTAGTCCTTTTATATTACGAGTTGTCCATGAAAAATAATACGTAGATCTTTGATGTAGTTGTAAGTATTCACAATGAATCGCTACGACCATTATAATGGTTCATATAAGTAGATTTACTGCGGATATATCGATACCTGTACTACAGTTCTTTCTACCTTTCGGTCCAATAATCCAGATGTCGTTTAACAAGTCTAAACATAATGCGTTTTTGTCCCTATATACCTCTCTTGTTCAAACAACAATTCGGCAATTGATACGGCTCTCTGCAGTTGCAGACTCACAACATGAAAATTATTCCATTTGGATAAAAGGCGACATGTTCAACTGTCGAGCGTAGCAGAGATGCGTATGTTGGGTTGGGTTTGTGGGTATACAATGGCTGATACAACAGTATAGGAGAAATTAGTTCAACATCGGTTGAGATGGTTCGGACATGTTCAACGTAGATTCTCCGATGGCGCCGGTGCGTAGTGAGATTCTAAAGTGAGATGATAATGCGAAAAGAGGTAGAGGTCGAGCTAACCTGACTTGGGATGAGTCAGATTAAGAGAGCATGAAGGATTGGAATGTCTCTAAAGAACAAGTTATGGATAGGAGCATTTGGAGACAGCAATAGACGTGTCCGAATCGTGATCTTTTTTCTTTATTGCGCTTTTCTCTTCTTTTTGTCTTGTGTTCTTTCTTAATCTCTCTTTTTCGTTTTTCTTTGAGTTTCACCTCTAGCCTATCCAGTGGAAAAGCTAGAGCTCTAGACAGCCGAGTGCACATCTTGCTTTTCAAGCCTCCACAACAGCATAGTGGTGCACAATTTTTTTTCAAACCTTGTGCGTATAAGGTAAAAATCGGATGATTTCAACTGAAATTCGTGTTTAAGGGTGGTGCCTGTGCATCGGGAAAGCTCTACCTAGCTTCGCCAGTGAGTCTATCCCAACTTGCTTAGGATAAAAGGCTTTGTTGTTGGATAAATATTACCACTCCCTTTTATTGATCCCAGGTTCAACAAAAGAGATTTTGAATAACAAAAGAGATTTTGAATAAGCCTAATCGGTACTCAGTGTGGGGTGGTGGACTATGTAATTGCACGCAGATGATATCATCAGCAGCTTGATTGTGCATGAAAGAGACTCCAATAATAGTCTTGTTGTCGCAATGTAATTCCACCTATATACATACAATTTCCATTATGCAAAAACCTGGGTAGCCAGCCGGCCGTCTCGTGCACAATCATCATGTGCAACGCAAGCATGCTCGTACGCACGCACGACGTGAGCAAATAGTTGTTCAGAAGGACGCCCACAGAATCTATCTAGAAGCATTTCCTTTTCGTTCGTGCGAATACCTCATTTTATATCTCTCGTTCACGGTTCATGCATCCTCGTCAAGGAAGCGGTTTTATTTTTATTTTCTTTTTCTTGCGAGTGGTATGTAGAAAAATATTGGCCAGATTGTTTTTACTAGAAAAGCATCCAGTGGTTTCATCGGCGTATTCTATGTGAGTCGGCTATGCGTGTGAGTACAAAACGGATACTCCAAGAAAAAGTCGTCGACGCCTTATCACACGTAATTAAAAACAGAGCAAAGTATTTAGTAGGAGTACGTATTAAAATAGTAGTTGAGAGCAGGGGAAAGTGCGTGTTTAGTTTGTGCGGTTTCATACGACGAATGTGAAGAAACTGGACTAACCGTTTTGTTTCGTACGCGATGATGAATTGGGCAATGAACCAATGACTCAGGCTCCACAATACTTGAAAACCCCGTATTTTCGCAAGTTCCAAGTTGCGTACCGTCTGTCTCACACCGAGTGCAGCAGGTCCCATTATCCTTTTCATATAACGGATACTAGTATTTCCTGGTGTCATCAAAATTGTTAACAGCCGCGAAAACCAAAGCGCATTCTACCAAAACAAACCGAAGGCAAGCAAGGCAAAGCGGAGACGCCACATGCCCCACCTCGCCGCCACCACCCCCACCTCCTCCGCCGCCGCGGCCGCCGCGGTCCCCACCGCCCGCCCCGCTGGCGCCGGCAGCGTCGCGTTCCCGCGGCGGCCGTGGGCATCCCTCGGCTCAGGGCCTTCGACGCCGCGCCTGGACCTCGCGCGCGCGGGCCGTCCGACGGGAGGGCGGCGGCGGCGTGCACACGGCGACGGGGGATGAGCAGGAGCAGCAGACGCCGCTGACGTTCTACGACCTGCTCGGGATCTCGCCGGAGGGAAGCGCCGATGAGGTCCGGGCCGCGTACAGGCGGATGGCACTCAGGTACCACCCGGACGTGGCCCCACCGGGCGCCGCAGCGGAGAACACGCGCCGCTTCATCGAGGTGCAGGAGGCCTACGAGACGCTCTCCGACCCGAGCCGCCGCGCCAGCTACGACCGCGCGCTCGCCCGCGGCGTCTGCCGCCTCGCCTTCTCCGGATCCCGTTTCGGCCGGGCAGCCCGCGCCCAGTACCATCAGGTGGGTCACTGGTTTGCTCTATAGCCTATCTCCTCCCTTTCTCTAGCCTGCATCTTGGGGATATTCCCAGAATTTGCCATGGCTTCCCACCACTTATTGTCCTGTTGCATTGCATCCACTCCAACCGCCGAAGGGACAATATTTACCAAGGAATCATGCGTGATTCGTGGGTTTATCATTCCCTTAAAGCTCTATTAAACTGTGGATTCTTGGGTTAAAGTTGGGATCCCGAACAGTTTTTAGTAATAGATTCTGAAGTTGAACGGAAATTGTTCAGTCACTGAAATCTAACTACCACATTAACATTTGTCCGTTCTATTTGTGCGGGAACAAAATTTATTTTACAGATGAATCGAAAAGACGATAACCAAAAGTTTCTTGACCTGTTATTCGTTGGGATTTCACTGCAGAGTATATGCAATATTCAGATCTTTTATGTGCACGTGAGGGCTCATCTTCTAGGTCATAGGATCTGGGCTCTCATCATTTGGAAATAGTCTTCTTGATTTGGTACTAATCTGTCACAGGAGAATCTAGATGGTCCTGATTGATGCTTATTAGTGAATTTGTTAAAGTATGGCTTTTCACATTGATACTCATAGTAAGATCCTGTTTGTCCAAACTCCAGAACCAAACTTTGGGTACGCTGTGTCGCTGTTGGCTTTAGCTTGTTTAACTCAGCCTACGCAATCTTAATCACGAGCTCATTTGCAAAGACAAATAATCAGACATTTAGTTTTATATTGTTTAACTCAGCCTACGCAATCTTAATCACGAGCTCATTTGCAGAGACAAATAATCAAACATTTAGTTTTGTATACATCAAAGTCTGATCAGACTCAAGGTGGCTGAATATTCAGCTGAGGATTCAAGGCTCATTTGAGCCCTTCTTTTCTCTTTATTATGGAACAGTTCTGATGGTTTACAACTCTCCATGCTTGAAATGCTAATAAAAAAATCACTGCTGAAAAAGTAAATATACCAAGGAGCAAGTGAAAATTCAGTAATTCACCTGCCTCTGACATGCATGAACCGTAGCGGTAGATAAGTATGGATGGGAATGGCCAGAAATTAGCCCAGGAGTGCAATAGGCCATAGATAATGAATGACTAGATACATACCGAGAATTGGAATGTCACTTTCATGTGTCATGCAGTCTGGCCAACAACTTAAAAAGTAGTGTCTTACGTGTAAGGCCAAAATTGAGTTAGATTTGTCTTCCAATTCTAATGGCTTATATGCACTCGCAGCTGAGAATCATTCATGATCTCGAAACCTTAAGTTGACAATGTCAATGAGAAATCAAGTGTCAGCCATGATGTATTATTCAGTTATCCAAGTTTCAACTAGATCGTGCTTTGTTTCAATTTCCCTTGCTGACTTGATATCTGTTTTGACCGAACAGGACAACGAAGATAAATCTGAGTGGCGGAGATCTTGGCAAGACCAAGTTGCAGAGCTGAAGAGGAGGGGCATGACAAAGGATTCAGAAGAGAACCTATCCTGGGGCGCTAGGATGCGGAGAAGAAGGGCTGAGTCATCGTCCGCTGAATAATTGTGAAAGTGACCTTTTCCAATGTTGTAGTACTATTAGGTACTAAGATGCATATCCAGTATGAACCTGTGGGAGGCACTGCAGAGATACGATATCAGATACGCCTGTCAAGTAGTATAGCAGTAGTAGCTGTAGCCTTTGCATCTGCCCGGGTTGAAAACAACAGCCGGACCTGGGTTGTGGCCGCTGAGTGCTGCCCAAGTCCAGTGGCCATAGTACATAGCAGTTGAGTAACTGGCTGCATAGCTGTATGCAGGGAGACCGAACTATGTTACTCCTGAATCCTGTCCTGTCCAATGTAAATATTAGTTACGAAGAACAGACAGATAATAAGAAGCTACTAGTTTGGTTTTCAACTTTGTGGCTCACGTTCTCGGTCTATCTGTTCCGTTTCTAGCGTCAGTAACTTCTGAGATTGGTGATGCAGAGTATCCTTCCACGTCGTTGTCATCTAGAGCCATGCCGAGTGATTACTACGGGCGCAGGTGAAGGTGTGGAGAGAATAGAAGCCGTGCTGTTGGTTTGTTGCGATTTCTGTGTTGCAACTCACTGTTGAAGATGGTGATAGTGATAGGCACCGCCTGTTGTGGAAAGATGGCTGCTGTTTAGCTCTTTGTGACTTGAAAAATCTACAGCTTCTTGAAATTTTCTGACTTGGCAAGATTGGTAGCGATAATCGATCAGTGCCATTGCTGGATAGATGACGAGTGCAGGTGCACAGCATGACCTGTACCTTTCCGGATAGAGAAAGGCCAGTTCTGTTTTGTTTGTCCATGCTGGGGAACGTCTTGCTTGTCCTCCTGTCTCTCCGATCTCGTCCGCTGGTTGGGTAGGTAAACTTTCCCACTGTAATCTGCTCTCGTTTCCTGTAAGAAAGTTGTCTCCCACTAACCTGAAAGGTCAGTCGTCGATTAGTGGGCCATGTAATAAGGCGATGGATCATTTTTTAGTCGAAGGCGATGGATCGTTGTCAGCATGTAATCCTGTCCGTTTCAGCTAGGCTTTGCCCGCCATAATAATGGAGGCCATAATGATATGAGGAGGCAGGGGGAAATGCCAACGACTGCGACATGCGGATTCTAGCTTGGATCGAGGTGAGATTTCTGACAGAGAAATTGCTAGTTAAAAACACCGTGATGATTAAAAAATTCTGCATCTTTTTGTCAGCTAAAAAAATGTCTACATCTATATGTCCAAAAACAATAGTAGTATTCGCTAATCTGATCAGTACTCCTTTTCAATCGTACCCAAAAACAATACTAGTATTCGCTAATGGGCTAGCGAGGTAACGGCCTTCGGGCCGTTGCATGCATGGTCACTTGAGCAGCTAGAATGCGGCCCAATCTATGCCCAGGGCTTGATGAGCAGCTACAATGTAGCCCAGTCTACGCCGTGGGCTTGCTGTCAAGACCACCACCAAACCAAAACTTGCAGGTTCCTCTGCTTGCTAATCCAGGTGGGGCAGGAATGGGATCGTATGGCTAGATCATCAGGGAAATTAAGGCTCGAGCGACAAGCTTTACCTCAGTGGACTTCGAACATGAGAGTCGAGGGTGGAATGTTGATGCTCACACTTTAGCACGACATTGTATTTATGAGTCTGTAGGCCGTCATGTTTGGCTTCTGGGTCCGCCTCGGGCATATGTAACTCCATCTCTTTGAACAATCAATAAACGGCGGGAGTTGTTGTCCTTAAATAAAAGGTGCATCGCATAATAAGACTCTGAATCTACGGTGGTTTCATGAAGTTACAGCAACTATTGCACATGAGCGCATCGCCGCGTTTCATCACATCATGACAATGACATCAACTTAAACACAATGACACGAACGTGCAGCAGCAACTGCACATGCGTCCGATGGGCGCGGCTTGCGGTGCGCGCGAAGATTGCGGAGGTCGCGCGGCGGGCGTGTTTCGTCGTCGTTACAGGTGTAGCGACCACATCCCGGTATATCTGGTGCACGACACGGACCGATGATGGACGTCGCACCCGTCTCGACCAAAGGTGTGCGCACCGTCGCGACGGGACGTCCGGCACGCCGCGCCAGTGCACGTGCTTGAGTCTCAACAAACGGAGGCGCATGTGAAACGTGACCGGTCGGTCGCCAGCGGCACAGGCATGCAGGCGTTTCCCGAAACCACGCAAAGTGATAGACCGAGGCTGCCGCTGCCGCCCTCGATCTTGTCCTCCTCACGTCATTTTTGCTCCAATGACATGCACAGATCATTGGTGTTTGGTGTCCGCTCATGCATGTGTTCCATTTCTGACGTTACTTTCAGTTTAAGAGTTTTTTTATTATTATTAATGAAGGGATGGGATAGCAGATGCAAAACGGACTCCAGCGTGTGTTCGATTTCCGGGTCTAAAACTCTATACCTGTCACATAAAAAAGAATCTTACTATTTAGAAGTATTAAATAAAGTTTAATTATAAATAAATTACAGCTCCCTAGACTAATTCACGAGATGAATTTAATGAGGTTAATTAAGTTATGATTAGAAAATGGTTACTGTAGTATTAATTTAGCAAAACATAGATTAATTAAGCTCATTAGATTCATCTAAAAAATTAACACAAATCTGTCAAAAGGGTTTTGTCATTAAATTAATCAAAATATTTATAAATAGTAAGATTCTCTTTCATGTGACAGTGCTAAATTTTAGAAGATTTTTACTCCGGATGAATATAGCTATTCAGTTTTCAGCAATGCTATGCGTCTGATTGGAATGTACGTTTGTCTGCCATATGTCTCACCAGACGATCGGTACCCCGTGTGCTAAAATTAGCTAGTACTCCTTTCATCCTAAAATAAATGTCATTATGAGATCTTTGTTTGTCAAACATTCTTAACTTTGACTAAATTTATAGAAAACATGAGAAACATTTAAATCTCTAGATAAGTTTATTATTAAAATATATTCAATGATGTATCTAATGATATTAATTATGTATCATAAAATATTAATATCTTTTATAAATATTTGGTTAAAATTAAAAGCGGTTGACTCCTCAAGATAGTGAGAACGATACTTATTTTAAGACGGAGAAAGTATAACATAGTGAGATATGCTCCTATCTTTGAGTGCTGAAATATCCGAACCATACTTATTTTAAGACGGAGAAAGTATAACATAGTGAGATATGCTCATATCTTTGAGTGCTGAAATATCCAAACGACAGCAGTCGGTCGGACGCATAGCAGTACTCTTCCGTTTTACCTATGGGCGAAGTCTCTGTACGAGTACGACCATATATATTGACCAGACCCCGGGCTGAAAGAAGTGAATGAAGACACATATCTGCACTCTATACCCCCAGATTACACAATTAATTAATTCCGCGGAGAAGACCGAATATTTAAACCACCACCACAAGCGGCCACAGAGAATGAACGATCATTATCCAAGGTCAGTGATCGGTTTCTACTACCACATTATCGCCTCCACGGCACCGGCATGGAAGACGCGGTGGCCGGCAAGGCCAGACGGTGCCGCTTCGTGAAGCTCCTCGTCGCGTTTGCCTCTCTGGCGCTGTGCGTGCTCCTCCACGCCCCGCAATTCACCATGCCCGCCGTCTCGTACGGCACCGCCGCCACCGACTTCTTATCGGGAACCACTCACGTCGATGGCAGCGGCCATGCGGAGGAAGAAGTCGATGATGGCGGCGTGACGGCGGCGATGGATCTCGACAACCAGGTGGGCTCGCCATGCTCGTCGCTCCACGACCACGCCATCTGCTGCGACCGCTCCGACGCCAACGCCGACGTCTGCTTCATGTCCGGCGACGTCCGCACGGACGCCTCCACGCTGTCTCTGCTGCTGTTCCCACCGCCGGCGCGGCGGGCAGACTACGCGGCGGAGCAGGTGGAGCGGATCCAGCCGTACACGCGCAAGTGGGACCCCAAGGTCACCAAGACCATCCACGAGGTCACGCTCCGCACCGCGCGGCCGGAGGATCACGAGCCCGCCGCGCGCCACCGCTGCGACGTGCGCCACGCCGCGCCGGCCCACGTGGTGACCGCGGGCGGGTACAACGCCGGCAACTACTTCCACGCGTTCAACGACGGGTTCCTCCCCGCGTGGCTCACCACGCAGCACCTCCGCCGCGGCGTCGTGCTGGTGGTGCTCGCGTACGACGCGGGCTGGGCCCGCCGCTACGCCGAGGTCATCGCGGGGCTCTCCGGCGGCGGCGGCGTCGTGGACCTGGTCAACGACAACCGCACGCACTGCTTTCCCGGGGCCATCGTCGGGACACGGTTCCACGGGTACCTCGCCGTGGACCCCGCCAGGCTCAGGGACAACAGGACCGTCCTCGACTTCCACGACTTCCTCGCCGGAGTGTACAGCACTCCGTCGTCGTCCTCCCAACCTCGAATCGGCCGCGTCGTGCCTGATCAGAGCGAGACCGCGCCACGCCAGCCGGAACAGCAGCGGCGGCCACGGCTCGGCATCGTGTCGCGGCAGGGCACGCGCGTGATCGAGAACGAGGCGGCGGTGGCGCGGCTGGCGGCGCGCGTGGGCTTCGACGTGGACGTCATCGAGGCGGGCAAGGCCCACCCGCCCAGCCTCGCGGCGCTGCACGCGGAGGCGAGCGGGCTGGACGTGCTGGTGGGCGCGCACGGGTCGGACCTGACGAGCCTGCTGTTCCTGCGGCCGGGCCGCGCGGCGCTGGTCCAGGTGGCGCCGCTGGGCGTGGCCGAGCTGGCGCGCGGCCTGTTCGGGGTGCCGGCGCGGCGGATGGGGCTGCGGTACGAGCAGTACGACGCGCGCGGGCACGAGAGCTCGCTGAGCCGGACGCACGAGCCGGGTGACGTGGTCGTGGCGGACCCGGACCGGGCGATGCGGAGGAAGGGAGGTGGGGATGGCGACCTGGATTGGGACTTCATCGGGCGCGTGTACCTTGGTGGCCAGAACGTGACGCTGGACCTGGCTAGGTTCCGCGACACGCTGGCCGGGTTGCACTCCTGGGTGATGCAGCAACGAGAGGGCAGCGACTCGTGAATCGTGGCGACGACATTGGGAGGCTTCGCCATGGTTTTCGAAGTTGACGTTCCTTTGTAATCGTGATGAAGTAGTTGTTGTTACAGCAGGGAGATTAAATATTCGTATACTAAGAACCGTATAGAAATCTCGGTTTTGTTTCATCCTCTATTCTTCCCGCAGCCGCATGTATAACTCTAGCAGTTCAATAATCTCACGCCCGGGCAGCGAATCAAAGCAACGCAGATTCCTGCAAAACAAACAAACAAAGAAAGAAATACCATCACAGATTTCACGAGAACGCGAAGCAAGGAGAAGGAATCGATCGTGTGAAAAGAAAATGTTTTTTAGGGGAAAAAATGTTTGGAATTTCATGTGGTGATTATCATGGGCTGGATTGCCAACGATGGGCCGGTGAGGTGGTCTATTGCCGTCCCAGTTTTTGGCGCGAAAACGCGCCGCGGCCGCCTCTTGTCCCCCGCGCTGTCTTCTTCCAAAATACACAAGGACCCGCAGGCGTCCCGAGCCGAGAGCGCCGACGCAGCCACCACCAACAACCCGGACCGACGCACCCCAGCCGCCAATGCCGACTCTCCGCAGCGCCACGGCGAGCTCGTCACCGGCACCGGCAGCCACCCCTCCCCCGCCGCGTCGAGCACCCCGCGTAGCGTCAAGCGCCGACTGACCCCGCCCCGCGCCGGCGAGTCGCCCGACGCCGCGGCGCGGCACACGTCCCCGCACCGATCCCCGCACGCCGGCGCCGGAACCGTAAGATCTTCTGCTTGTCCCGGTCTCCGATGCAGATCTGCTCGGCCGTTGCTTCGTTTTAGTCCGTTCCCCGTCGTCAATGCACGCCAACTGTTCGATCTCGCAGGTCTTCGCGCCCAAGCTGCTCTCGGCGTCGCCCAAGTCCTCCAGGAAGCGGTTCTACGGCGACCCTGTCGTCCCCGAAAAGCCCAAGTGGAATCCCCGAGGCAAGCCCCTCGATTTCCATTTTTGGTCAGCCCGCGAGTTTGCTTTCTTTGTGTTTGGGGGTCTGATGATGGGGAATTGGTTGTGGCACGCAGACCCGGCTCAGATTCGGGCGGTCAAGGAGGCGCTGCACGTGGCAACGGTGCCGTCCTGCGGGTCTGGTTTGCCGGGATGACGAGCAAGATCGCGTTCTTGAGTTCTGCAAGGCGTGCGTCGAGCAGGAGAAGGCTGGGAGCCTCTATGTCTGCGGGTGCCCTGGCACGGGGAAGACCTTGTCAATCAACAAAGTCAAGGAGAGCTTGCAGCGCTGGGCAAAAGAGGTAGGGCATAGTTACATCTCATGTTCAGTCTAGTTTTGGATTTATGAAATGTTCCTTTTTATTGATTTGTTGTGCGACACTGCTACTTTTGCATGGTTGTAGATGGGAATGGAGACACCTGATGAGCTAGCGATTAATTGTACAAACTTAGGAAACACATCTGATATTTTTAGCAAGGTATTATTAAGTGCCACGGAATTGTATGTTGCATCTATTTCCAAGCAAGAAAAAAGTGATTCCTAATCAAGGGTTCAATGCAGATACTAGGGCAATTTCGGGGGCGGAAGAAGGGAAGCAGCAAATTGTCGCCACTGCAGCAACTTCGGAACATGTTTTCCAACAAGGAGTCAGCTCCAAGGAGAATGATGTAGGAACTGCTTATATCAACTGACAGTTGGGCTTTTCATTCTGTTTTCATTCTATTGTCTGAATTTCATGCTCATGTTGCCAGGATGGTTGTTGTGGATGAGATGGACTACTTAATTACAAGGGACCGTGCAGTTCTACATGATCTTTTCATGCTTACGACTCTGCCATTCTCTAAATGCATACTAATAGGTGAAGTTTTGAATGGTTCTTCCACCCATGCATAGCTGTCATTAAGCAACCAGTTGAGATCCTGTCACTGATGCACAGTACTATTTTTTAGGAATTGCAAATGCCATTGACCTAGCAGATCGGTTTCTTCCAAAGCTTGAATCGTTAAATTGTAAGCACTCTTTACAATGTTAAATGTTGCATTTGCGTATAGGATGTAAGCTAACATTTAGCATTCTTTACTATCCTATGGACAGGCAAACCGCTTGTTGTGACTTTCCGTGCTTACTCCAAGGATCAGATATGTGACATAATTAAGAACAGGTTGAAGGTAACTACCTCCTCGTGTCAACAATCATATTTTAAAACGCACCATCTCCAGTTCTTAAAATTCAACCGCTTGTTGTTCATGCCTTCTAAAATGTCGCTTTTACAGGTTCTCGAGTACGATGTTTTTGAACCACTGGCACTGGAGTTTTGTGCTAGAGTAAGCCCAGCTATCATACATGGCCTCTCGTTAACCTTATGTTGTACTCCACACTTTCATTTTTTAATGTTTCAGTTAATGCTGTTTTATCAGAAAGTTGCAGCAGCATCCGGTGATATGAGAAAAGCTCTTGGTGTTTGCAGGTAACACACTTCTCTTGCCGAGGAAACAATCATATTATGTGCAATATGTAGCCTCCACTATTATAGCTGATAAAATGTATTGCTTAGTGCATCCGATTGCAATAGTAAGTCAGACATTAATTTATAACATCCTCTGCAAATTGCAGGAGTGCTGTGGAGGTTCTTGAAGCAAGGCTAAAAGATTCTGATCAAGAATTAGTAATGGTAAGTTCATACTTATATCGATCTAGTTCTATGTGTGTTTTCCAGGTTTTTTTTTGGACTTGAATACAGTAGGAGAGTCTCCTACTGCCTTTATATTATATTAATTATAAACAAAAGAAACCGAACTGTACAAGGCCTTAAGAGGCAAGCCACAAAAAAGGAAAAGAAAAGACAATCAAGAAAGAGTGTGTTTTCTAGTCCTACGAGTTTTCGTCAGCCAACTATATGAGTGAATAGGATTAGATGGATAAGGTCTTCTACTTTCAGTATCCATATTATCCAAATTGATAGAAAGCGATTTTAACTGTAGGCATCAGCACGGTGAGTGAATGTTGCTAATGGTCTCTGTATTTTCTATCTGGATCATTTTGTTAGCTAGAACTGTTCTTTTCTTCGCATCATAATTCCTTCGTAATTTGTAGTGAACACATTCAGCTTCTGAATTCTCTCAAGAAGTGGAGTGTAATATTTATACCTGCAGGTGACATTTGACCATATGGATGTAGCCTTATCAAAGGCATTCAAGTCAGCAGTAGTGGATAGCATACTGTGTCTTCCCCAACATCAACAGGTAAGATCACAATATACTAGAAACCTCATTACCTTAACCTTTCATTATTGTGTGCTACTTAAAAAAAAGGCATGTAATTATTCTGCTAATTTCATCTGCAACATTTACTTGAGCCTCATAAAAAAAACATTTTCTTGAGTCTCATTCATATGTATGAAATGCTTGACAGATGGTACTATGTGCATTGGCAAATACTTTTCAGCATTGCAAGAAAAAAGCTACTAATCTCGGAGAGGTAATACTCCATTAAAAAAAGACTATTCGACTCTTTCTGTATATTTCTAATTGATCTATGCTTGCCTTGTTTCAGCTCAACAAATCGTACATCGAAATTTGTCGATCAACCCAAGTCCCAGCAGTTGGAATGCTTGAATTTTCTAATATGTGCATGGTTTTGAGCGATCAGGTATGCAAACACCAAGGGTTCATTATTTCAAAGTACATTCAAGGAAAAGAAAAGCGATGTATGTTTAGTGTTTGATGGAGTTTGTATTATAGGGATTCATGAAGCTAGGGCAATCGAAGGAAGATAAGCTTAGGAGAGTGACACTTCAGATTGACAGTTCAGAAATCACTTTTGCATTTAAGGTACGGATAAAAGTTTCTAATCCTACTTGTTTAGTAATACAGTTAGTGTTTCGTTTTCAGGCGAATTTATTGATATAATCCATGTTACAGGGGAATCGTTTCTTTCAAAAGTGCCTGGGGTCTGCCAAGATAGTCTGATTGATTGTTCCATGCTGCCATTTTTGTTCATACATTATTTTCTGTATTGAATATTAACATTATCAAGCACCCACAAATTCGAAACCTGGATGTGTGAAAGCTCAGGTGACTATACCTTCCCATTTGCTAGTTAGTTCTGAATGTGACAAAGCATACTGATGATAGTAAAACAGGCTGCATTATCTGCTGTTTGTTATGCGTTTACTGTCTGCTTCATCCTATTGGATTGCTTACAAATTCATTGAATTATTTCAGATGTTGCATTCAGGTGGATAACTGGTGAAAGCATGAAGAGTGTTTTGAGTGCTGAGGGAAGTGTAAACGCGATGAGTTGTGATAGCCATATCTAACTCCATTCTTTTAGAAGATAGTTGACACTTGACAGTACTTCTGATTTCTCTATTTTTGTCTCTTCCGAAATCATTGATGATTTAGCTAACAATTAGCATATCAATAACAATCTTGTCATGGTTCATGTTGAAAGTTGCAACAGGTAGTGCATAGTTGTAATAATTTTGTGTCTTGCCAAATTTATTGTAATCCTGCAATATTCTCTGAAGAGCGTTTGAAAGACATTGTTCGTACGGATGTAAACTGCAACGTTTATATTCCTTTTGAGAAAAAAGTACTTCGGCCACTCAATTGAAAGCTGGAAGAAATGGAATTATGGAAGCGAGAGACCACATACATACAACTCTGCTACTGATGAACTGACCAGTGATCACAAACCATTGCATTGTACATTACGTCACATATTCATTTGAAGGTGAAAACTTAGTTGCCTTTTTTCTTTGCTCGCAATTTTTTTTCTTTGGGACACGTATATTTAATTCTGTTCAAGAGCCAGGATGCACTTGTGGCTGCTGCAGCAACGAGAGAACAGCAGCTCGTTACGAGGTTGCTTACACTAGAGCCTTCGCCACGGTTTTCATGTTTGTTATTCGGCATTTCGTTTTATAATCACCGGATTATTGGAGCAGCAAGGTATCGAATGTTCAAATAATATGATCCATAGAATGAAATGGGAAATTTATCTTGTTTTCTCATTTTTTCTGCCGACGGAAC
Organism: Chloris gayana; assembly: GCA_031894775.1. Taxonomy (NCBI): domain Eukaryota; kingdom Viridiplantae; phylum Streptophyta; class Magnoliopsida; order Poales; family Poaceae; genus Chloris; species Chloris gayana. Next base: position 138,954 of record JAUNZO010004805.1, on the reverse strand, counting down.
GATCCTTGTTAACTCCATGATTCCAAACTTAAGCTCTTCGTAGCATTCATATCGGCCGCTGAATAATCTGACAGACTAAACCATGGCATCCAAAAGAATTTCTGATTTCATGACAACGCGAAGGAAAGAGAGCGAATAATTTGAGTAAAAGAATTTTGTAAATTTCTAAAATAAATGATTCAAAATTGTCGAAGACAATTTAAAATCCGTCAAAAACTAAGAATGGAAAAAGGCTTCGAATTTGATGTGGCTATCACGGGCCCTCCTGGCAGACGTGGGCCAACCTAAATTTGATGTGGCTGGAGCTGTAGACTGGACGGAAACGAAAAGGGAGTCCAACCATGAGCCACCGTACACATGGGCCCTGGCCCATTCCGTGCCTTCCTGGCCCTGCTCCCGCGCCCCACCATTTTCATTTTGGCGCCAAAGGATCCCAGATTTGGCGCCAAAACCCGCCGGCCGCCGCCGCCTCTCTGCTCTCTCCCGCGCCCCCTTCTCTCAAATCCACAAGGACGCGCGGGCGCCCGAGCTGAGAGCGCCGCCGACACAGCCACCGCCACCATGTCGGGCCAATGCACCCCTGCCGCAGCGCTCTTCGGCGGTTCCATCACCCGCCGCCATGCTGCTCTCCTCCTTCAGAGCGGCATCGACGGCGGCGACGGCGGCGTCTGCGTGAAGGATCTCCGCATCCGCCGTGTTGTCCCGCCCGCCTCCGCTTCCCTCGAGTCCTCCTCCCCCAGTGCGCCGCCGCCGCGAAGCCTGGACCCGTTGAGAGCACGCCTCCAGAGGCCGTGTCGGCGGTCAAGGCGGCGGCGGTCGAAGACCTGGATCGGAAGCCGGTGAGTCTTCTCGATCTGTGTGGTACATTTGCCTTCTCTTTCGTTCCCATGGTTCCGACCTCTGATGCGCGCATTGGTTTGCCGGTGGATTGCTCAGGTGCTCCCGCGTTCCAAACTCGTGCGCGACCCTGGTTCGTTCGGGTACCGGCGGCTGCTGCCATTCCTCAACCAGATGACCAATAGTGGTAACATCCTCCTCGATTCACAATTGATTCATGTTCTTCCGCTTAGTCTGGCCCCCATTTCTTGTTCTTATGCCATCTCCTGCGCGTGGTGGCGATTCAGATGACTCAAAGTGCAAGGGCGTGCCGTCAGGGAATACGGCTGCGAACTCAGCAAAAGAGTTCAAGGGATCTCGTATTTGGTTGTTTGAAGAGTCAGATGGCGGGGGTTACCGCGAATCTGAACCTCTGGAGCTTGCAGAGCCTGTGACTGTGAAGACTGGAGGAGGTCCCGAGATTAAGGATGGTTGCAACATCTCCGGGGAAGAAACCAATACTGTCCCTCATGACCTCGCGGGCAACAAGCCAGTGAGTTTTATGTTACTGCATCTTTTTTTAGTACACCATCAGCTCTGTTTAGATTGATTCAATTTCGTTACTGGTTAGTATCAGTGATTCAATGGGAATTATATGTGTGGCATTGTATGTTTCAGTGTCTTAACCGGTGCACAAGTTGGAGGTTTGTTCATCATAAGAGCTCGTTTAGCTACAAAAGGTTGCTGCCATTTCTCATGGAGAATGGTAAGATGACTGCTGGTGTTTAGCTGGATTATGATGAGTGGTGCATCTCTTTTATTGTCATATTTTCTTATCTTGTGCTATTTTTCCTTGATGACCCAGAAATTTCTTCCCGGGAAGGTGAAAGGATTAAAATTCGCCGAGTCGAAGAAGGGGCAAAACTAACACCAGATGAGAATGATGATTTCTCAGCTAATGGAAAGCATCATCTTGCTCCCTCAAAGTGCTCTTCTGATGAATGCAAAAGTTATCCAATGGAAACCACCGAAGAAGAAAAGCCATCAAATGCGGAAGGGAATCAAGTTCTAAAGGTTTCTTCTCAAGAATGCAGTTCAGCTGAAGTGCAGAGTGCCATTCAAGAAGAAGCTTCTGTCTTAAGTCAAGACCCACCAACTTCTTGTGCGGTTGAATCAACATCAGATGGGATTGATGTCTTGGCTGATGAACATCATCTGCATTCTGTCTCAGAAGACGTTCATTGAAAATAAAAGTTCTCCAATGGAAACCATCGAAGAAGAAATGCCGTCAAATGCAGATGGGAATCAAGTTCTAAAGGTCTCTTCTCCAGAATGCAGTTCAGAAGTGCAACATGTCATTCAAGAAGCTTCTGTCTTAAGTCAAGACCCACCAACTTCTCGTGGGGTTGAATCAACATCAGATGGGATTGATGTCGTGGTTGGTGAACATCATCTGCATCCTGAGGAATGCAGCATAGATGTAACCGAAACAATTGGACAGGATAAAGCACTGAAATCAGATGGGAGCTATGTTCTTGAGTTTGCTGTTTCAGAAGTCTCTCCTTTGGAAGACAATACATCAGGTGGGCAAAATACCACAGAAGAACAACCACTAATTTCAGATGGAGACGAGGGAAGCACCTTAACTTTAGACAAGAATGAATTTCTTAGCAAAGAGAAGGCTCAGCTCTGTGATACAAAGCAGTTGTTTACAGCACAAGTGGAAGACAATGTTGAATTTCCTGAGCCTCGGCTCTGTGAAAAGTTGTTAACTGCACAAGTGGAAAGCAATGTTGAATTTCCCAAAGTACTGCAGTGTCAAAGTTCAGATTTGGGATGTCCTGATGTTGGTTTTGGTAGTCCTACCAAGACAGTGGTACCATCGGCAAACCAACATTGTTCGTTAGACCATCAGGATGCCATGGCTTCTGTTGATGATCCACATATTGATGCAGTAATGATCTGCAGGCCTTCTGATCCTTGTGCCGTTGACAGATTCTTATCAGTGGAAGAAATGTCTGGTGCACTTCCTCATACTAAATCAGGATCGAGCAAATCAGGCATACTACGTGGTCCTTCTCCTAAGAAGGTTTCTCCAAGAAAAGGAATTCTTAAGAGGCATACAAGGGGGTGCAAGGGTATTTGCATGTGCTTGGACTGCAGTACATATCGTCTACGTGCTGATCGAGCTTTTGAGTTCTCTAGGAAGCAGATGCAAGAAGCAGATGATATTATTGGGAACTTACTGAAGGAGATGGCAAGTCTTAGGTCTCTAGTAGAGAAGCCTGCTGGCCAAGTAAGTCGAAATGCAGACTCTTTACCTTTTTCTTGTTTTATATAATGAGGCTCTACACATAGGAATTCAATATCTGTGTGCTGTACCGGCTGATGGTAGTGTGTGCTGCTCTGTTTACAAATAAAAAGACGTTATTTTGTTTACATATATGAGCATATGGAGTCCCTTTTTGTTCACATCGTTAAATTGCTGCCTGTTCGAGGGGTTAAATGTCTTGCAGTTTTTGTATACAGCTGAAAGAATTATTTTGATATGTTGCTGTACTAATGTCATAAACTAGATGGTCACAGTAAAACAATATTTGCATTGCAGCTTTGAATACATTGTAGAAATTCAAATCCTTGCCAAATTCACAAGTTGTTCTCTCTTTCAAATTACAGCGTGCATCGATACAAGCAGCATGCCAACGGGCCGTTCAGGTGGAGGAGGTTACAAGAGACCGTTGTCATCAGATGTTCGTGGACCTCAACTCACACTGCAGAATCCCTGTGAGTAGTCGCTTTACCCTGAAACTAAATATCCATTGGTTTTATCCAACCTGACTGTGCAAGCACACAAGAGCTGATGCATGGAAGCTAACTGTTTCGCTTGAACTCAGGGACCGAGGGTCAAATTTGCACAATACGTGGAGGAAAAGCTGGGTTCGTCTCCTAGCAGCTGCAAACATTTGGAGGACAACATGGGCTCTTCTCCTCGCAGCAGCAAACACTTGGAGAACAAAATGGGCTCGTCTCCTCGCAGTAGCAGCAGCTTTGGCAAACGGAGGTATCTGAAGTCATGAAGGTGCAGACCTGACCCGTAGATCATTTGGCAGTCTGATGTGCATCACATCATGGTGTTTGCTTTTTTGGTGAATTTGTACCTTACATTTTGTTGTACTCCGATCTGGTGAATGTGCTGCGATTTGGTGCGACTTAACATAATTTGTAAGGAATAGGCTCAGGCTGGGTGGTGCTAGATACCTGAAGGAAGATTTGGGTTGGTTGGTATTGTATATAGAAGTGTCTGAAATTGTAACATTTTCATTTGCAATGGCAATGATAGGCCTGTGTTAATTCCACCATGGATCCTGTTAGGCACTAGCCTGTTCTTTTTGTTGGATCTGGCATGGTTTGAACATCGGAGTGAGATACTCAACAAAACGATATGTTCGCACATATCAAATCTGTATAAACAGTTGTCAATGTATATAACCGCTAGATTATTAACAACAAACACAACTGGTTGCAGACCAAAATCCAAGTGGATCACTTCTAGCAGGGTCACATGTATAAACAGCACTTGATATTGTACGGCGCAGGGGCACAATTGCAGACATGCCCGCCTGACAGTGAAAGTCCTGCGATCTCGAACTGAAGGCGGCAGAGCAGCAGGGTTACACGGACGGATTAATCACTGGTGGTGATGTGCACACCAACGGCGATGAAGAAGACAGCGGTGAGGGCGAAGAAGATGATGGAGTGGACGAAGATGGAGGCGGCGCTGGTCTGCAGGTTGCCGAACTCTGCTATGCGGCCGCTCTTCCCTGGCAGCTGCAGCAGGAGCCCCGGCGAGAGCAGCACGAACAGCACCGTTGCCACCACCACGGGGCCCCAGTCCGCCATTGCTCTTGCGCCCTCTTCTCTATCTCGTTGTTGGAACCGGTTGGCTAATTACGTTGGAGTAGCGGCAGGTGTTGAAGAGCTGGAGCTACGCCGCGGGTATAAAAGCTGCAGAAGAGGCCACTTGAGCCCGTCCGCAACTGCTCCAATGAAATGTTCCAAATGCTTTTTTCTCATGGAGCATTGCTAGTATCTTCTTCTTTTTTGGATAAATACTCGTATCTAATGTAAACTTTACGATAGTGGTACTGGTACCAACAATGATTGGGCATGCTTTCTGCGCCGAGAGGTTGAGACGTCGGTCGGCCCGCCTCATGTACTCAACGACCTGCTCCGTCCTTCCGCCCCTACCGGGATAACCACTTCGCCAGTGCATCTCGCTCGCGGCCGTCACTCGCGGCCGTCGTTGAGGTGACGGGGGCACAGACTTTTAATTTCTCGCACCTTTCGATACTGTTGGAGACCTGTTTCAGGGTTGGATGGATGACCAACAATTAACCAGGTGCAAGTGTGCATCTTTAAAGCCTCGAGAAATTATTAGTTCGAACTATAGAAAAGTTTGTTTTCTTTTAACTAATCATTACTTATTAGTCCATAGAATTCATAGAGTAATCTAGATTTTTCTTTACAATGACTACTTTTAATCAAATTATAGTTGACCTTGTTTTAGACTGACTTCAACAGATGAGGCAAAGCCAAATATACATGTCGAAATCCAACTGTGCATCACCAACTCCTCTCCCAACAGAGAAGGCAAACGAGCAGTTACTTTGTCTGTTCAGGAGAGAGGCGATGGAAAAATAGAGAACCTCTCTCCTCGAATGCATTCCACGAACGGCGGCGTCCGGTGAGTTCGCGGGTGCCTGGAGCGGCGTCGGGCGAGTGCGGTCGCACTGGTGCCTCTACCGGCAAGGCGGCATCGGGCGGTCAGCGATTTGCGACGTTCTACACGCAGGTCGGGGTCATCAGAGTCGGCGGCGCGTGGGCCGAGCGACTCCGGCGACGCGCGAACCATGCCGCCGACAGCACTCGGGCCGAGGGGCCGGCAGCAAGTGAGCACGAGCAGCAGATCGGCAGCAGGCGGGCCAGCAGCATGCCAACATCAAGGCGGAGCTGCGGGCGGACTCACGCGAATAGAGCGACGACGGCGAGCAGAACAAACATTGGCTTCGGTGCTTGGCAGAAGCAGGTACCAACGCAAGACGAGCAGCGAGCAGCAGCCAGCGGCACACGAGGAGGCAAGCGCTCCGGCGATGCCGCGGTGGCCGAAGCCGCATCCGTCACCAGCTCCATGTACTTCCGCTGGCGCCTGCGCGAAGGAATCGAGCCCCGCACGCTGGGCGAGCTGCCGCAGCGGGGGCGTTCAGCCAGGCGACGCACGGGACGAGCGGCCGCAAGCGGCGGCGTGCGGCTGGGCAACACTCGCGATGAGCAGCCGTGGCAGCGGCGTGTGGGCGAGCGCCGGATGCAACCTGTCTGTTGGAGACATGCTGAATGCATGTCGTTTTTCTTACTGTATATGCAAGGCAATCTTCTATTTGCCTCTAAAAACTACCTCTCATTATTGAAGTTAGCCTTACAATGGACTAGCAACTCATTCACTTGTTAGGCCTTCTGTTTGGCTCAGTTAAGAGATAATTACTCAACTAACATCATGTGTTAGGCCCTATTTAGATGGACTATCAATTAGTTGTTTGTTAGTTGGGACTATATGCATACAAATATGTTTTGACTACAGTAAAATTAGGGAAGTTTTTCAGTCCACAATACTTTCAAGTAGTTTTGAAAAAATACTTGCAAGTAGTTTGATCCAATGGTAGAGATTTGAGATCGAAAATATATAACTACTTGCAAGTATTTTACTATGTTGAGGGTATTATCGTCAAAGCGATAGATTTATCATGATTAATTTTTATTTTCATGATAATATAAATGAAAATCAGTAATGTAATTAATTTTTTATGTTAATAATGTGTTCGATATTATTCTTACAATAAAGTTGTGGTTCATATATCTAAATTATATTTTATGAAAAAAATATAAATCCGTTAGTGATTAGTAAAATTACAATAATACCCTTAAACTACTTGCAAGTATTTTTTTAAAACTACTTGCAAGTATTGTGGACCGAAAAACTTCTCTAAAATTACAGGAGACTCGAAAGGATTGAGGTAAAAAAATCTACTGATAATTCTTCATTTGTTTGAACCACATTTACTCCATTCAAACTTTTTTTTACATTAGCAAAACTAATAATTAAAATTTAGAGGGTGTATAAATAAATTTTTTGATATTAAGTAAACAAAATATCCTTTTCTTGAACCAAATTGTACATACATTAAGGTATAGAATATCATATTTTTGTATGTTGTATAAAAGATACATATGCTCCCTTATTATTAACTATATAAGTTACTTACCGAAATCTCAATTCAATATACTTAAATAGTCAAGAGTAACTAAAAAGACAAACATAGGGAGTGTTTTAAAAAGTTCTTTTATCTATAGGTTACTAAAAAATTGTTTTATCCATTTCAAAATTTTCGATCTGTCTTGTGGAAACTACTACAGTAGCACACAATTGCAGTGGAGAAGCCTATTAACAACTTTCTTTGTTATCTAAATGCAACCGATCATTACAACTTATAATTTCTCAGCTAATTTAAGAGTAAGAAGCCATGGAGAGGTTGATTTGGTAACGGAAAACAGGTCGAAATACTGAAAATCGCTAGCTCGCTAAGGTTGCACACGTGCAGTCCCATTTGACCTCAAATGAAGTAATTAAAAGGAGGGGGAATAACACACATATATAACACCGATAAAACATGCACTCGATAGTACAGGAAGCGCCGGTGCAGCGGTTTGGCCGGGTACTAGCCGCTGTATATGTGGACACCGACGGCGATCATGAAGATGGCGCAGAAGCCGAAGAAGAGGAGGGTGTGGACGAAGATGGCGGCGCCGCTGGTGCGCATGCTGTGGAGCTCCGCGAACCGCCCGTTGTTCCCCGGGATCTGGATCAGCAGCCCCGGCGTGAGCACTATGAAGAAGAGCACCGCGATCAGCACCGGGCCCCAGTCCGCCATCTCCTGAACTAGCAGTGATTATTCAGATCGACGGTAAAACTAAGAACCCCCTTCCTCCCCTGCTCGCAATTGGCCTCCTCTCCTGAACTACTAGCAGCTAGTCTTCAGATCAACTGGATACATACGATCAGTGCTGTAATTAGGCTCCAGATCACCAGTGTCTATATATGTATACATATACATCTGGCCGGCCGGCCGGTGCCAGCACCAGGTCCTCGACCCGGCTACTCTGTGAAAGAAGCTCCAAGGCACAAGATGACACTGCCAAGTTTTATCTGATGCGTACTTAGACGGCAGATTGGATGCGCTTACTTGGCATTACTTGGGGAACGGCTTACACGTGTTAAGCGGAAAAACCCAAACCGGTGCGGCACCAATTGGGTACTAGTATTGATCAGACAAAGTTACAGGTCGATGCGTCCACGGCTTAAGCTTCTGAGACCCCGAGGCGCCGCTCACGACATCAGAATGTTTCTGATCACTGAGGGCTCATCAGCGGCGCTTCGCTTGCATAATAATCTCGGCCCTGCGGCTTGATGTCTCGCAGCACAGCACACTGGTAGCAGAGCCTTGAGTTCGCGGTAGGTACAGAGAGAGTTCCGTGTCTCGGCGCACAAGACATTTGGGTCAGCTCAAGCAGTGCCTCTGCCGTGCGGTGTTGAATCTGTTCTTCGTCAACATTAGCAGCGCCTTCAGCAGTTGATTTGTTTGCCTGCTGACCTCTCGTGCCTCCCTAGCGACGGCACTGTACGTGGCACAGTTAAAACTTAAAACCGGTACAGCCGCTAGCTTTGACATCCAATCCAACCACCTCGCTTATTTGACACGATCGCTCGCTTTCTCAAGCCGCCTCTAAAGTTGCCGCGGCGTCAGATGAGCCGGCCACATGCCACGCAAAAGAAGACCGGAAAAACTATTCTGAAAGTTCTGAATAATTAAGAACCGGTCCGTTTCAGAGAAGCAAACGGTTAGGCCTGAACAAAATGCAGAAAGCACCGGCACGGCATGCGCATCATATGTGAGCAAATGGCCATCGATAGAATATCATTTTCTGCGTGCACGTGAACCTAACGCTGTGCTTATGCCAAGTCAGATTTTCCTGCTATAAAAAAGTCTGATTTTTCCTGGCCAAATAAAATAATAAAAAATGTTATATTATCAGGTTGGGCTGTGTGGATCAAAAATCAAAATTAAAAAAAGTGTGGGTGGGCAGGCAGAAGCTGCTAGCGTCCACACGCACGCATCTCATCTCACGGATTATTGGTGCCAGTTGAATTGCACGATACTACAGTAGTAGCTAGGTTGCCTTTGCGGGAGTGGCATGGGCGCATGGCATGGCGTACGCGCCCACCGCTCCATATGAATGAATGGTTGCATGATGTGCACTGGCTATCTTGATTGTTCTTTGCATATCATTTCCGTTTGTTGCTTTCCCCACACAACCGGTCAGGCAGTCACATCCTTTGCTGCGACCCAGCACCAAACTCCATCGCCATGGGCTCGACCATTTTTTTACCGGTAAATGTTGATCCAATGGTCAAAGCGTTTACAATTACGCTTAAAAAACTACTCCAGTACGTACATCGCTTTAGAAACATTCATAATCATTTCGTTACAAGTATTGTTTTAATGTTAGAACAGAGATAAGCTGAAGTCATATACTACTAGTGTAGGGGCAGGCAAAATGCTGGTTAGAAGCAGGCAAAACAGAGAAGGAAACCAAACAATTAACATAGAGCCTGGTTGGAAGCAGAGCAAGAAACTAGTATGATTATTTTTAATTAGACCATGCCATACAACACTTTGGATATATAAGGCCTAATTAGCTGACTCCCTCTCGGCAACAAATTAATCAATGTGCAAAAGGCTACAGCCTAAGCAAAGGAACGCCACTCATGCGGGAGAACATCTGAAACAACAGATACTGATACATGTAAATACAGCCCAAGAACTTGCAAGAGATAGAGAGAGGGAGATGGGCAGGCAGAGAACCCTAAGCTGCTTTTGCTCGACAGCCGATCACCAGCACATGCATCGACCTACGAGCCGAGGTAGATGTGCACGCCGACGGCGATGAGCAGGATGGCGGCGAAGGTGAAGAAGAGGACGGCGTGGACGAGGATGGAGAGCGCGCTGGTCTGGAAGTTGCCGAACTCGACGATCCGGCACTTGCCGGGGAGCTGGAACAGGAGCCCCGGCGACAGCAGGATGAAGAGCACCAGCGAGATGAACACCGGCGCCCAGTCCTGCATCTTCTCTCCCAAACTTCTCAACCAATCTTTTCTATTCGGTTCCGTTCCGGAATGTGTATTGTTGGGTCCGGTATATACGTGCCGCGCTCTCTGGGGCAACTTGAGTTCCATTATGCAGTGTTATATGTAGGTGCATGCCCTACTGTCCAAGAGAGGTTGAGACAGAGCTGTCATGCACATGGTTTGAGATAGAGGACTCAAACTCATGCTAATGCCATTCACCGTCCAGAACTAGGTGCCCGAGTGTTTCAACTAAATTGCCGTGTAAAATTACTTCATTGCACCGTACTTTCACATATACTAGTACGTACGTAATACTAGTTATGATTCTTCAGATCAGTATAGTGGTACTAGCTAGAGGCGTGACCCACATGCTATCCAGTGGTCAGGAAACACTGCTGTTACTGTTCATTTATGGGGCGCCGAAAAGTCCGGTAATATTGGCGCCAGTACTCGCAAGATCAAAGATGGGCTCTTTCCGTACATATCATGCTGAGAAGATTACCAACTCAACTGCCCTGCCGTCGTCCGAGTGCAAACACGACAATGGCGTGTTGATCTAATTATCCAACGCTCAGACTGTCGATGGAACCGTGTATACAGGAGTGGGAGTGCAGGACTCCACAATTAAATAGTACTACTATTATCAATACCAACGACCAACCGCGATTCCAATTTCCACTAGCTACCTGTTGCTGCCAGACCTCACAAAGTGAGAGAACAGCGGCTACCTAAACCGAAACTCCTCCTTAATGAATTCTCACTTCCAACTGAAAGCATTCTTAGTGCCGGTGCCAGCCAGTGATCTTCGGAGGCATGCTTTTATGGAATCACAAATTGATTATATACTCCACTCATTTGCGAAAGGAACAACGAGAACTGAAGAAGGCAATGTTGATCAGGATGTAGATATCTATGTTAACATCCACCGGTTCCGGTTCCGGGTGATGTCAACGTAAATAAAGATGATAACACGGCCTCAGACGACTTTGAACTTGGGCGCACGGCACCATCCAGATTCTCCTGGCCAAAACCAAAAGCCTACTCGCCCATTCCAGATTTGAGACAGCACCGAGCAATTAGTGGAATGTCCGCGTCAGCCGAAGGGGAGAGAGATGAGAGGGAGACGTTCCGATTGCAAATCCAAATCCCGAAAGTGGTGAGGAGAATTTCACAGGTCAAAAATTGACTGCTGCCTGCTTTATTTGCACTTTTTGCCCTCAATTTTGTGAAGCAGATGATGGTGGTAGTAGGATTGATGCCCCTTCCCAGAGCGTGAAAATCAATGGTACGTCACTAGAGGCTCTAGTTGCCTGCTGTCGAGATTAGCAAGCAACCACCGTGATGAACAGAATGAGGTGACTAGACCAACACAAGAAGATTCGTTGCATTTGCACGAAAAGGCGGGTTGGGTTGGTTCCTCGACAAACATGGGAGCGGCGTGGGTTGAGCCCTCAAAATCAGGGAAAAAGGTCCGAGTAAGCACAGTGAGTGAGCACCTACTGATTTTTGGACTCTAGCTAAGCTGGGCTTTCCTTTCTAAAGTGGGCCTGAGAGCTCCCTGGATGCGTCAATGGGCTGGCTATTTTTTGGTCCGTAAAAGCCATATGGGACTCCAATGACAGCATTTGAGATCGCATCTATGCACTCAAAGATGCACTTGGAAATGCAATAATAAATTCCTCTCTCTCATGTCTCATGTCTCATCTCCATAGGGCAATGGAAGAAAACCGTCAAAACCAAGCCAATATCAACAATTACAAAAGCGAAGCACCACGGCAGGTATTCGTCTGTAATGCATCATCGTACTGTCTCCAGGTGACCAGGTTCCTCTTGAACAAAATACTTTGAACAACTGTTTAATCTACAATTCATCTCTCAACATTTCAAGCTTTTAGACCGTGCTATACGTCTGTAACATTGGTCAAAAAAATAACTAGAAACATTATATATAATAGGCTCTAGCAGCTCCACTATATATTCGGTTATACTAACATTTCGATTTTGTTGAAATAAGAACAATTCGGATTGTGTTAACTATCTATATATGATTAAGCAGTCTCCATTTCCATCAGGGGCTGGAGCCGGTACTCTTACTCGTGAGTGACGATCTCATGGTCACGATTGCAGAGTCGTTTGCGCCAAGGCGTTTGGCCTGCTTGCTTGCGCGCAGAAACCCTGTGATGGCTCGCCGCACGTACGCGTCCGCCTGCTTCACCGTCATGTTCTTCCGCTGGGTCTCCTGCGCGAGGCTCGTGAGCATGTAGTCGCCGTTGAGGAAGCTTGCGAGCTCGACGAGCTCGCGCTGGAAGTCCGAGAGCCAGCCGTTTTCCTTTGGCGGGGTTGGTCTCTCAAACGGGATTTCCGGCAACGTCTCTGAAATCATATACTATAGTTCAGTCGATTTGTTCATTCAATCGAATCTAGACAGTGTTGAAATAAAATGATTTGTTCAGCGAATATCAAACCTGGGCAGTCTGTCCTTGGCTGATCGAGCTCGGTGAAGATGTGCTCGAACGTGCCGGCCCAGGCGTCCCTCTTGGTGAGGAAATCCGAGGAGAGGTTGAAGATCTTCTTGATGGTGGCCGGGATGGAGGAGTGCTCGTACTCGGACGTCTCGGTGGGCCCGTGCGGTGGCCTTCCGACGACGGTCCCCTTCCTGATCCACGGCGAGACCATGATGGTGGGCACCCTGACCCCGAGCCTGTCGAACTTGAAGAAGAAGGGCGGCGGGCCCCTGATCCCGTCGGGGCTGGGCACGCCGGCGGTGGGCGTGGCGACGTGGTCGTAGAAGCCGCCGTGCTCGTCGTAGGTGACGAGCAGCAGCGTGTGGTTCCACTGCGGCCCGGCCCGCAGCGCCTCGTACACCTCCTTGACCAGCCTCTGGCCGTTGGCCACGTCGTGCGCCGGGTGGTCGTCGTCGGCGGGGGATCCGGCGAGGTCGAAGTACCGGGGCTCGATGACCGAGAGCGCGGGCAGCTCCCCCGGCGCGCGTGCGCGAGGAAGGCGGAGTCGTAGCGGTGGAAGGCCCGCGCGGCGTAGCGGAGGGCGCGGAGGCGGCGGTAGAAGAGCACGGTGGGGATGGATCTGAAGTAGACGTGGAAGTCGCGGCCCGAGTCGGCGAGCGAGTCGAAGATGGTGCGCTGCGGGTAGCCTGCCAGCAGGGACAGCTTGTCGTGGGCCGTGGCGCCGCGGGAGGTGGCGGAGTAGAGGAAGAGGCGGTTGGGCTGCGTGGGCCCCGGGATGGACGAGAACCACCGGTCGAAGACGGCGAAGGCCGGGGCCAGCGCGGAGAAGGCCGGGAGCAGCGCGGGCCGGAACGCGCGCATCACGGCGGAGGAGAGCAGCGCGTTGATGGAGAGCGCGCTGCGCACGAACCCGGACATGGAGGGCTGCTGCTGCTGCTGCTGGGACTGCGACGACGACAGGTTGCCGAAGACCTGCTCCAGCACGTCCTCGAAGGAGTGGCCCGGGTCGTCGGGGACCACGAGGTCGGCGTCCGCGGAGACGCAGACGGTGGCGGTGGTGGAGTTGGGGTTGCACTCCGCGCCGGTCAGCCCGTCCACGGGGAGGCCCAGCAGGCGGCGCGTCCAGCCCAGCATGTGGTCGAAGGACCGGTTCTCCAGCGCCAGCACCACCACGTTCTTTATCGGGCTCGGCTTGCCGTCGCCCCCGCCGCGGCGGCGTTGGCGCTGAGGACGACGACCACGGCGAGAACGACCGGAACGAGGTGGCGGCGTGACGACGCCGATCTGTGCGCCATTGCCTGGCCGGTGCTCGATTCGGCGAAATGGCAGGTGCGGTGTCGTCGCGTGCAACTAGTGTGGAAGGGGCGGAGCACGGGGGCGTGGGCTGGCGTCGTTTGGCGGCACCCGCGCCGCTTCCTTTCTCTGGCTCGGCGGCCATGGATGCGTCCAAGCGCCTGTGAACCGGCCCGGCCCCGCCGCCCAGTGGATTGGACTGCTTGACCTTGTGCCGCGTCTTGTCGTGTGCGTGATTACGTGGACATGACCGTGTCAGGCCCGCGAATCCTCGCCCAGAATAAGATCTCTCTTCCTCGGAAAACTATTGACAGCACAGTAATGCCGGTATGGCACGGCGCGGGAAGCTGAGGAGCTCGGCGGTTGACAAGGACAGGTTCACTCGGAACACACCGGTTCACGAGCGGCGTCGATGCAAGATGCCTCCGCTCTTGATCGCTTGTGCCGACCATGGGGCAGGAGGGCCTAATCTCTCTGATCTCCGAGTTTAATAGGCTTTTCCCGCATCGGTACCGCGAAGATCCATCCACCCACGCACGTGCGGCGGGTTTTTGCCGGCCCACAATAGGCCGGGACGCAACGGCCCATTCCGGCCCATCGAGTTGCACGACTGGTTACCAACCACTCCGATCGAGTGGCGGGCAGACGAGATGTCGCGTGAACGGCGACAAGAGGTCGGGAGAAGAAGAAATGCGCTCACCACCGCCACCGGCATCAGCGCCGCCGAGAGGGCCTGCGCATCTCCTCTCCTCCGTCGCGCCGGCGGTTGCGCTCGCCGCCGCGCTCGTCTGCGGCGCGGGCCCGGTCGCGGTGCTCCCGGCCGCGCAGGCCAACCCGTTCGAGCGCGCGCTACCTCCGCTGCAGGGGAAGCCGTTCGCCTCCACTCCCTACGCCGAGTCACAGAAGCTGCTGCTTGGCCTCGACAAGCTCGGGTAGAGTTCGTCACCGTCCTCTTTTTCTCCTCCTCCTTCTGGACCTTTGCTTATACGATCCATCAATGGTTCAATGCTCTGCCCTCTGCTCCTGATCGGTGATCGATGCTGCAGAAAGATTAGGCCATGCCCGTCCACCAATCCGGGGTGCGTGTCCACCAACCCGATGGGGTCTTCCTCCTCCTTCGCCTCCCCGCTGCTCATCCCCGAATCATCTGCCGGAGACAAGGCTGTCATCGTAAGCCACCTACCTCTGCCTATCTTATTCTGAACGCACCGCGACACGAAAATCTGTTCAGTTTTTTTTCCGGTGCCACGCAGTCGTTGCGACAAGCCATCGAGAAGACGCAGAAGAATGTGAGCTTCAGGGTTGATCAAGACACTCCTTATGGTACACTTCCCCAGTAATAAATAACTCGAAAATGAAAACGCAAACATTTCTTCAGTAACCGAGCAAACTGACCGAGCGTGCACGAATGCAGGTCACTACATGGAGGTGGAGATGGACGGCGGCGTCGGCCGCGACGTGATGGAGTTTTTGGTGAAGAACGACGCCGGCGTGGTGGCGTACCGGCGGAAAGTTGAATTACCCATGCATTGCATGTGCAATGCTACATGCAGCCATCGGATTCGCTGCACGTTGAGATTAGCGTCAGTGGGTCCCACGAAACAAAATGCTGCCCACATAACAATACGGAGCAATTTTATCTGAATACATCTGAAGTTGTATCTATACCGTATTGTGGTGGGACCCAGTAAACAAGCAGGCCATGTGCTTCTTCCGTGAACCTCTTTGTCGTTGCTACCCACACGCCATCGCCGTCGCCCCGAACGAGCTAGACAGACGGACCCTAGCCACCGGCCATCTCCCATGGATGCGCCACCGCGAGCTCCTCCTCCGCCATCTCCACCAGAGTTCCGCCATCCTCACGCGCCTCTCCGAGAGCTCCTCCTCCGCCACATCTCCCCATGCTGCCGGTGCTCTTGCGGCTTCACCGGATCAGCGGCCACCGGCCACCGCCACCACCGTTATCCGGCGCCGCCGTCACCACCGGCCACCAGTTGCCTGTCCCAGTAGCCTGTCCCGATCTACGCACTTAGTTGCAGATTTCCGATCTCCACCGGTTCCTTTGTTTCGAGCTCCTCCGCCTCCAGCTCCACCAGCTCCCCTTGATCCCAACGCCGGCACCATTAACCAATTCCGTTCATCCGCCACCGCCCTTGGTTGGTGGAACATGGTTCGAGATCCTGTTTCTTACCTAGTGCATACTCATTCCCTGACGCTTTGTGGGTCATCGGATTGGGTGGAGTTCCTCCTGGAGCTGATAAAGGAGTTTTTTTTCTCCCATGGCGTCCTTGGCTAACGAATGTCTGTTCCAGATACCTACTTCCAGATACCACCTAGATCGATTTCCTCCCCCTGCTGCAAATTCAAGGATAACTGCCCACACGACATATTCCTAGCAGTTGTTGGTCCTGCCGTCTAGTAGATTCATATCAGTTCTACCGTCATGTGGGCCGTAGGAATTAGCTTGTGCGACAGATTTACATTTTAGCCTAGTTGTGGTCTTTCTTGGATTAACATAGTAACTTATTGATAAATTGTAAGATTTTTTCTTGGACAAAAGAAGATATATTGTCTGATTAATGTACCATAGATTTAACAGCCACATGATATTATTATCTACTTTGCAGGCATGCCCTGATTTATAGAATTCTTCAGCTGCAATATCCTAGCACAGGTTTAGGAAAACTCTTACATTTGAAAGCCTTCTTGAAGCTGGTTAAATACTCAAAAAGTTCTATAGTGCTCTGAAAAATCAAATTAGGATAATCGAGAAGAATGTTATTTTCAAAGCCTTTTTTAGAAAAAGAATGTTATAGAATAAAAAATGGAACCAGAAGGAGTTCTTGCACAGTTCTTCCATATACAGAACCTTACTATATGCCGAAGGCATGCACATAAGCAAAGGATCATGTTAGTATTACTCAGTTATCAATATAAAATTTATTCTCCGAAGAGATTAGCAAAACAAAATTGTTGCAGGTATAACTTTGGATGCACATGTCGGAGTTTACTAAATTTAGCAAAAGTTTATGACCGTACTTGGTAAACATTTTCAAATATGACGTTGATATTCTTCCAACAATGTATTTTTTGTATTATTAACTCGTAACAGGAATGCATTGTGTACTATCTGAATATTTTTTACTCCCTCCGTCCCAATATGTTTGGCATTATAGCTACGGACACGGAGATTAAGAAGAGAATGAATAAAGTAGGTGCGTAGGAAACGAGGAGGAAAGAGATAGAGATAGAGGTGTATTGGGAAAAGAGAAAGATGTCTCGGGAAGTGAGAATGTCAAATATTATGGAAAAATGGATGAACCTAGAATGCCAAATATTCTGCGACGGATGGAGTATATTCTTACATGTGCAGGATTTGAGTAACAAAGCTGCTATTATCCATCACTTGAGCCTTTTTTCTGGTTCCTAATGCAGCAAGGTAATCATGAGCTTTATTTTTCTTGAATGGCTACTTTACAAACCTAAACAACTTGTTCATTTGCTCTCAAAAGTATTGAGAACAGGAGTCCAAGAGGATGAAATTTTGGGGCACACGTGAACTTCATATACTCTGGTCCCCAGTCTAGGGTTCCCTAGCTTCTTGTCCACTGGCAAGCACATGTGGTGCTAGCTAGTCCATTGGACTCACGTTTCAAAAAAAAATGCTACTTTAGTAAGTCAGAACCTAGTGCTTACTAGTACTTAGAATATAAGCATTTTTTGAAAAGTCAACAAATGCTTAGTATATTTTGAAAAGTCAACAAGTGCTTACTTAGTGAATGACTTTGATTTGCTATTGCAGGTTACATATTATCAAATTGTGTTTCGTCACTTAATACTTGTAGTTACAAGAATGCTATATGGAGTGTTGGATAACAAAGTGCTTAAGTATGGTCACATTAACTTAGTATCTGTTATGTTCCCCATCATAAATCAGTATAATGTCATCCTAAAAATGGTATAATGTGAAGGAACTAGTTTAAGTACAGTCACAAACCAGACAATTTTACTTAACTGTTTTTCTTCATATGAATGATTACAGGAGGTGCAAATAATTGAATCTTTGAAATTTTGGACAAACTGTGGTATGGTAGTAATTTCCCACTTTCTCAATTAGTACAGTGCCGAACATGCTCGTATGATAGTGAACAGTTCGTTTCCTTTTCTGGTAAGGTCCACCTTGTGGTCACACCTCATATACATGAGTGACAGTTAACCCTTTTAGTTATTGTCTAGTAGTACTCCAATTCAGTTTACCATGCATCTTCCCTCTTTCATCATGGAGCTTACTTTCTTGGTTACGTTGCAAAATGTTGAGCTAAGGTGAGTAATGTGATAATATCCACTAGGAAAATCAGATTTATGATAAAATATTTTTTTTAGTATAAACATGAAGAACATGTGCATCAGTCCAATTTTTTCTCACATCCACTCTTTCCCTCAACTGGCTATGCATGGTAATGTTCATGAACACTTTACACTAGCAAAACAAGTACAAGTGCACAAACAACTCACAATTATTGAAACATTTTATTGGTTATGTCACAAAAGGGAAAAGAAAAATTGAGCAACACAAACAGTTTTCCTTCCCTCAACTGGCTATGCATACGGTAAAGTTCATGAAGTAATGTTGTCAGTATAGTCACTGACAATACCAGCTCAGAAACCATGGTTTGTACTGCCTTCTCTTCGACAACCCAGTTCTAAATTGACAAATCCTTAGGGAAAGCTTAAATACTAATAATGCACAAACTTGAATTAGGGATATTTGAATGAGAACGCTTGAAAAAAATGCAACTGATTAATGATATGACACTTCCAACAGCTGCTGAGAGAGCAAATTCAAACAAAGAAATGTCATTTTACTAGCTGCATAGTTATTTGCTGCCGGGTAGTACAATCTCTCTCTCTCTCTCTCTCTCTCTCTCTCTCTCTGTGTGTGTGGTGAGTTAGGGTGTGTTCTTTTCCTCCGCACTAAAATTTAGCACTATCACATCAAAGAGAATCTTATTATTTATGAATATTTCGATCAATTTAATGACAAAACCCTATTGATAGATTGGTGCTAATTTTCGAGATGAATCTAATGAGCTTAATTAATCTATATTTTGCTAAAGTGATGCTACAGTAACCGTCTTCTAATCACGACTTAATTAATCTCATTAGATTCGTCTCGTAAATTAGTCTAGAGGCCTGCAATTTGTTTTATAATTAAATTTTATTTAATACTCTTAAATAATAAGATTTTTTTGATGTGACAATTTCTAAAATTTAGACCAGGAAACGAACACACCCTTAGGTCCTTTTGTATAGTAGCAACCAGTCAACAGCATGACTCACAAAATGGAACCAAGCTGTACCGTCTCGGCAAGAAAAAATTACATAATACAAGGCAGGACGGGAAGAATCGCTATTCCAACCTGAAAAACAACAAAATCCCAATTGTAAGAACTGAGTAAAACCCATAACAACTTGTTGTCAACTGAATTTCTGGCCCCGTATGAAAAGGAATTTCGCAAGATCTAAAAAAAATCTGACCTTTTTTTTTTAGAACAAGATCGGTGATGGAGGAAACCTACAGCTAGATGCGGGAGGAAGAAGGGACTGCAGGGGGTGAAAGAGCGTCCGTGAGCGGTGGAGCCCACGGTCCTTGCCGCCCGGATATACGAGAGATACGGAGAATTTCCTGCCCGGAATACATCTGAGCCCCATCAAGTTGCAGGGTCCGGTCCCAACCGGGTGCATCCCAAAAAACAGGATCGGGCGGCCGCATGTAGCTGCATGCAGCATGGCACATCCCATGCGGGGAGAAATTCCGCTTCCGGCGTACCGGTGCCTCGCCACCAAGGTCACCTTCGTGTACCCTTTCACCACCGCCGTCGGCGACTCCAAGGGGCAGAAGCAGAGGATTGCTGCTATCTCCCAGGAGCTCGGGTGGTACGCGCCAGACATCCAGTCCTCCATGGACCCCAACTAATTAACCGGGAACAGTCGTCTGTTTGAAATGAAGATCAAACTGGATAAATTGTCCGTGACCATGGCCGGCTAATCATCGGTCATGCTGCGACGGTGTTTTCGTAGATGAACTGCCCGCATATAGTATGTTGATGTACGCTATTATCAGTTACAGTCCAAATGGAAGTGGGCAAAAACTTCTGGTATGTGTTCTCTGCAAGGCTGCAATGCATGCTAGTGCACGCAACTTCTAAATATAGCTGCGACTATAGCTGCTTGCGCGGGCCACCGAAAGAAATCCGGGTGTAGTGTAGATCGCCATGGCCACGGACACCGCTCGGACCGTTCGTCGGCAATGGAGGACTTCAACGACGCAAGCTTCGTGCGCCTGCGCTGCTGCACGCGCCGCGGCAAGTACCTCGCCGCCGACGTGGACGGCCGGCACGTCTGCCTCTCGGGCCAGCGCGGCGTGCACAACGCCGTGTGGGCCGTGGAGCCCGTGGCCGGGCCCGACGGCCAGTTCGTCCTCCTCCGCGGCGCCTACGGCCGCTACCTCCTCGCCTCCAACCTGCACGCGGGCACCGGCCCCGCCCACGGCATCATCGCGTCCCAGGACGACCTGTTCTGCAGCCCGCCGCCGCCGGGGATGCTGTGGCAGGCGGTCCGGCGGCGGAGCGCCTTCGTCATCCGCAGCGGCACGGGGCGGTACCTCCGCGCCAACGGGCGGTACCTCCGGTGGCGGCGGGCGGTCACCGCCGCCGGCGATAATGGCAGCTCGATGATGCAGTGGGACATCGAGAACGTGCCCATCCGGATGACGCGGCCCTGCATTCTCGACCCAATCTACCAGGTGATCGCGATTCGGAAGCTTGCGATCCTTTCGCTGCAAAGCTTCAATCCGGTTTTCTGACGAGTTGCTGCAACCGTGCGATGAACAGATGAAGCATCTGCGGCGGCCCCCGCCGACGGAGAACGAGGTGGCTCGGGAGATTCGGTTCGCCCGCGGCGACGCCGACGGCAACGTCAACGACGACGAGTGGCGGACGATGCAGCTCCACACGCACAACCTGATGCAGCTGCGGCTCACGCTGGCGTGCTGCATGGGCGTCAGCAGGGACGTGACCCGCACCACGCTCTGCGTCCGGGCAGGACCGTACGGGCAGCTCAGCCCGCTGCTCGTCGACCTGCCCATCGGCAACAACCCCATCGACCTAGTCATCGTCTACCACGGAACGCCAGGTGAGGAGGATCGGACTAGCACTTTTCTGCAGATGCTTTGCGAGCTTTGTGTGTGTGTGCCTCATTGTTCTGATTACCAATTTCTGATGCTATATTATCAACTGTTTTTCTATGATTTCAGCGGATGACGACTTGCGGTATCCAGATTTGAATGGCCCGCCGTTAGAAGATACAAATACTAACAGCAAAGAAATCGTACAGAAGTAACATATCCTTCTTTTTTGGTCTCTCGAAATGCTCGAATAAGCGCAGAGTGGCAGCAACTAATTAAGCCTGCGGGGCTCATCCGCTATTGGAAACACCGTTTGTTCTGTTCTTCAGTGTCCTCTAGGATAGTGTTAGTTTTCTCGTGATTTTACTCATAGTTACTGAGAATGTTCATAGAACAGTTAGCAGCGCACGGATGGTTTTTGACAGTGTTGTATGAAAAGTACGTCTCATTTCCAGTATATGACTCTATCCAGTTGTTTGTAAACGATACATAATTGCTTAGTTCTAGCTTCTGATACAATATTTCCCCATGAAGGTGCGAAGTGAAACCACAACTGAAGTTGTAATGCAATTTCCAAATTCTTATGATCTTAATCCAGTTGCCACTATAACGACGTTTGTGGACATGTCACGGAGGAATTGAATTGAAAATCTCAAAGAACAGATCATACACTAATGAGAATGTGTGCGCACGCCCATAGCCAACTTGTCCTTTTTTTTCATGGACACATTTCCCCTCACCATCTTTACTTTTCTACATTTTTCTACTTGTATATCTCGATCTTTAGGTATTTTTTTATAAATAATTTTTTAACTCTCTACTATTTTCACTTTAAAACATTGTATCTATAATATTCTGATAAATCTATTTGCAAATATAGTTTTGAAATTATATTTGCAAAAATAGTTTGAAATTATATTTGCAAAAATTTATTAAAAGTTATACAAATCAACTAACTATATAAGATTTTTCACATAATATGCACAATACTTGGATTGTTGCGATCACATATGCGACTTCATGGAGCTCCAAGTAAGACATTGCCAAGACAATTGTCTCGCTATTAATTTTGCATAATCAATTGAGCAACGTGACATCACGCATGGACCGTTAGTTCGGTAACGGTAACACTATTTGTGGTTGAGCTACCAACAAGTAAGCTGTCACACGTGCAATCTTTTCCCACATTAAATCCACTTTAGCTAAAGATAAGATAAAATTTCCGCAACATTTTTCTCCTTTTTCGACCGACTATTATGAAATTTTTTGTACTTACACCGTCCTAGGATAAATTCATGACAACTAAAAAGTGCAGCTGCAACAATTTGAAATAAAAGTATCATAGCAATGCTGCAACTTATAATCGTGGAAGCAGACTGGGGACCAAAATTTTCCCAAAGAAGGGGGCCAATTGCCAAATAATAATCGTGGTCCAGCTGGCTACCACGTGGTAATGCAGAATACCAGATCAGCCAGCAACGGTCACTTCCACCCGTGGTGCCGGCCGCACAATCACCGCCACCACACGCTGTTCTCCAGGTGTCAACCTACCCCGTTCGCCCTCTTCCCCAACGGCTATTTTACCTTTTCCTCTCACCACATCGGCCGTCTCGTCCGCGGCGTTCCCCTTGACCGCAGAAAGAAACAGAAAAACAGGAGAGAGAAAAACAGCGCGCCACCTAACAAGGAGAAGACAAGAGAGAGAAGCAGCGAGGAAAGCGAGCGGCGAGAAAACCCTAATCCGACGCGGAAATGGGCAAGCTCCTCTGCGACCCCTCCGGCGCCGCCGTCGCCGAGGCCCTGCCGCCATCCCCCGCGCCCGTTCCGCCGACGCCACTCATCTCCTGGGCCGCCCCCGCGCCCGAGGTCTCCAGCTCGCCCACCGGGTGGGACGCTGTCTGGGCGCTCGAGGACCAGCAGCGCCGCCGCCTCAACCGGATCTGGGAGCGGGGCGTCGTGTGGAAGCTCACGCCCGCCCCGGGCGAGACCGAGGCCTCGCCGGCTCCGGTGGTCTTCCGCCTCGACCACGGCGGGGAGGTCGAGTCCGACGGCAACTGCCTCTTCACGGCAGCGCGGACGGCGGCCGCCGCCAAGGCCGATGCGCGCGAGCTCAGGCACCGCGCCGTGCGCCGCTTCAATGAGGTCTACGCCGCGGCCGGGGAGAGCGACAGGGACGCCGTTGACGCGGCAGTGCGGCACCTCTACGCGCCGGATCTCAAGGCGGGGTGGGGCGTCCATGTCGTGCAGGAGGTCAAGATGCTCGCGCCCAAGGCCGAGCGCGACGCGCTCGACGCCGCCATCCAGGAGCTCGTCGATATCGGCATCCAGAGGTACCAGATCTAGGTTCTATTTCTCAGCTCAAATCTTTTATTACTAGTACATGTCAAGATCTAAAGACCTCGCCTTTTGCTATTTCATTGTTGATTCTTTCATCATTCCTGCTAGTATTCTAATCAGACGCGTGTACAGTGTCGCTTTCTTTCCATCGTGAAAGAAAAGAACCCGGTTTCTATCTTGCCTTTCTGACATAAAAAAAGAATCCAAATTTCCCACCAATTATACTTATTCTTGATGAAAACTTAGTCATGCCAGCTAATTTATGTTTTAGTAATTATAGGTCTTCAGCTGTTTCTGATGTTACTAAATGCACAAGCACCTATTGATGCGATTTGATGGCATCATGTAGATGCAGGACATCGCCTCACGACCTCACGAGTCGTCCTAGTATTGTATCCTTGATAGAATGTTCAAGGAAGGATGTCCCTCTTATGTGACGTGACTTGTGACACGAATGTATATGTAACGGGAAAAGTTTGGACAAACTATTCAACTTCCAAGTAGATGCTGCTGGCCCTGTTAATGACATTTATTACCAACGTGCTTGACCCTGGTACAATTGTACGTCTTAATCACATAATCTCAGATTGTATTGTAAATCATCATAGATGCACTGTACTTGGTACAATCATAACAACCTACAGTGGTTGGCAGCTGACCTTCTGATGTCAAATTATGCCCTTGGATTAGCTTATTTATGTTGTTCACTTCCTTTCAGGGAAATTGCAGCAGAAACTATCTACAAGGAGAGGTGTATCGCTGTAAACAATGGAGATAATTGGGCCAAGTACATGTCCATTTCTGGTTCTGCAGAGGATGAACATGACATAATCACCCTGCAGTACACAGAGGAGGGCTTACTGACAATTGATGAGAACAGGGATGGTCGAGCAGCTGCATTTGGTGATGATATTGCCATTGAGTGCCTGGCAACAGAGTTCAAGAGAGAAGTTTATGTGGTAAATTCATGAGTGTACATATGATATGTTGCCAATCATACCTCACCGTAGAAATTTGCAATCTGATTGGGAAGTTTTGCATGTAAATTCATAGGTGCAAGCTCATGGAGCGGATGCAATGGTTGATGAGGACAACTGTGTGTTCTTCCTCCCACACCGACCTAGAGGAGAAATATGCGAACCACCAATTTTTCTATTCATGAAGGGAACTGGTGCGTTGCAGATTATGAATCTTAGCTCTGCTTTGCTTCTGCAAATCATTATAGACTGCAAAACATGCACCAGTCTTCATTCCTGTGTTTTTCTTCTGCTTTGCATCCACACTTAGTAGACTGTAATTCTTTCATTGCAGCATGGTGCGGTGCTGGTGCGGATCATTATGAGCCTGTGATTGCCACTGTACTCCAGCATGTTACTCCAGACAAAGCAGCCCTTGTTCTTTGAGAATGAATGACTGCAATTTTTCTTTTGTCCCATAGTTCTTAGTCAGCGGTGGCGTTGAGACAATTTTGTTACCGGAGCTAGAGTGCTGAATTGAGGAAGCAACATCTATGCCCAAGAGAAGAGAGATGATTGATCTAACTGTGCGTGTTGCAGGGTCTTGCCTGCTTCTGAATCTGCACACCATTCACTATGTATGGTGATTTTGTTGTTGTATGATTATCAATAGGTTCTGACTAGCGAGGATGTTTGGAGAGCGAGTGGTAGACTACCAGATCTAGTTTGGTAATGCCAGATGTTGTATGCCATTACTGGCTGGCATTTTTGTATTGCCTCTTGTGAGGATTTTTTTGGTTGCCTGTTTCTAGGCGTGATTGGACTTGGACAATTTGGAATGAATTCGATTCCCAATATCTTAGGTGCTCAAGCTTCCTCCGTTGTAACATCCTGTAGTCAAAGTATAATAGAAATTGGCTGAAACTTTTGTGTAAATTATGACCTGGGGTTCTAAAGGTGCTAATTGCCTGGGTTTGAAGAACAGTTCTGGTTTAGTGGACATACGGGAAGCTATCATCAGGTGAGAACTAGGATCAGGTGATGAATTTGTTTTCATAAACGTCTGTAAAATGTGGAAGCTGTTGCATCCTGTGCTCACTGTATTTTGCATGTGTTCAGATGTATAATGGCTGATGACTGAGAGTATATAATTTCCAGCTGTTTCTGAACTAAAATGGCCTTTCTAAACAACTGTCAGAGACTATTTGCTCACTCTTTGCAACATGAGTTACAGTACATTTTGGAGTTCTTCCATAGTCATCTTGACATGTGGTAACTTTATTATTTTCTTTTCTGACATGTTGCCTACCCCAACTTGCTTGGGATTAAAGGCTTTGATGTTATTGTTTTTTCCCTAACATGTTGCATCTTAACATCGTTAAAAAACTGCCCAATGTATAAATCTGAGATATATTAAATATAGTAATCAGAATACTCTATTATACTTTAGAGGTAGTGACATATGTTGGGCAATGGGTAGTATGACGATACAATTGCAGTATTTATAAAAGAAAGATCCATAGCAAATGAAATGAAAATATAAATCAGTTCAAAAGTGAAATATTCACGACAAGAATACATTCATGATGGGCCTATAAAAATCATCAACTTGACCATCAGAATTATAGCAAATAGGATATTGAGTAAACACTACAGGACATTGGAGCTGAGACGATCCTACAAAAAACCTGAAGGCATTCCATGGTGGAGATGCCAATGTTTCAAAGGAACAGTAACCCTATTTGATAGGAAATAAAAATTACATTTTCTTGCATTAAAATTTTGTTTGAGCAAAAGGTATAAGCAGTTCCAATCGATATGAGGACAAGAAATCAGTGTTGAAAACAAATGATATTTTCCACAGTACAAGTCTGAGTTGCCATCAAGCGGTGACCAAGTCCTTTTATTTGGTCTTCACCTTTTCAGCTTGAAAAGCCGAGCATATCTTCTTCCAGGATCTTATGGCAATAAGTGTTGGAATCACAACCCAGGAGCTGTTTGCGCCAATGAAGTAAGCCCAGAAGTAGAATGAACTGGCCCAGAAGTTGAAGCCATCGAGGTAGGCCGTAATGAAGTAAACAAGGCATCCATAGAGCTGACCCAAACAGACAGCGAACTGGAGAATATGGCTGTAGGACTTCCGGGATGCAATAGCATAGCTACAAGCAGGAAACTTATTGTGAGATATACAAAATGCTGCAAAATGACTCCAAAATCACATAATCAGACCTAATTCTAAGTCTGTTGAACCTATCATTTTATTATACTCTGCAGTTGCAATAACTAATCCATGAAAGATGGTAACTGTACATCTAATTCTATGTCTGTTGAACCTAAATACTATCTATGAAAATTAATACTGTGGAGATGGATCAATAAGTTTATATGATTTCTAAGAAGGGTAATGATATAAACAAAGTTCATAGAGCTTGAGTAAGATGCACAATTTAAGAGAGGACACTGGCAGTTTGCACAACAGCTTTGCATGGTCACAATAATCCAATCTGTATCCAATTGAAATCATTATCAGGTTGTTCATTTCAGTCCAACTACTCATCAGGAATGCCCATGAACATACCGATCTGGTTGTTCATAGTTTCTTCTATTTCTAGTTATTAAAGTTTGCTTCCCGATTACTGGGAGGAGGATGCCCAGACATGAAGATTAAGGCCTGACATACTACTGAAAAAGGTTAATCATTAGGTTGTATTGTGTCTTATTTACAACATAATAATATGGCATCATAGTACAGTCCTTAATCCGAATGATGTTAAGCCAATATCAGCGCCAGGTTTGATTGAATCTCATGAGCAACATATAACTGTAGGACACCTAGTACTGTGAACAAGTAGCATACTTGTTCAGAAGGAAGTCAACCCAAAGATGAGAAGACATACACTGCAAGTAGCGATGCAGGGCCTTCCAATACAGCGGTAATTCCTTCGACGACCACAGTTGCAGGATCCCTAGCTACATACCTAGAGTCCCCTTTGCTGTACTCTTTCCCTGAAAAAGGCAGAACCCGGCCACTGTCATTTCAGCTCGGCCACAGCATACTGACTGGTGAAATCCATGAGAACTTACAAACTTCATCGAAGAAATTGGGGTTTTCCTTCTTGAAGAAATTAGGGGTGAAGACGAAGGGCCCCTCGATGAGTATGTGGGTCAACCCGGTGAAAGCCCACCAGCACATGAGCAGACGGTCGGTCTTGGATAATCTGCCGCATCTTCCTGCAGTGAATTACATGTCATAAAGTGCGCGAAGACCAGAGTATACTCAGACACGAACTAATCCATCTTGGATGACAAATCTCATCCACCCCCTTCAATCGTAGGCCTTAGTTGTATGACAATTTCAAGTAAAACCATAGAGAGGACCGGGTGAGATTTCAGCTTTGGACACTGAAATTTCAATTATAGAGGAAACGAATCCACGGTGACGGATCGAAAGAATAAGTTGGAGGAGATCGATATCTGAGTAGTATAAGAGAATGGGTACCGGAGACGAGCCAGACGGCGAGCAGGACGAACAGGGAGACGCCGATGTAGGACACGAGGATCTCGCCCTGTGAAAGTTGCAGCGGCACGTATCCCGGCAGCTCCAATTCCGCTGGCGCGTAAGGGTGCCCCATTGCAGCTACCTCCTTGCTCAACCTTCTGGATGGAGTCGCCGCCGCCGATCTGAATGGAGTCGCCGCCGCCGCTAGTAGCAGTTGGCAGCCTGGCAGTGATGCTAGTGCGAGGCACGAGGAGACCAGAGAGACCAGTGTACATTACTATACAACTGTACAAAACTACACTAATTCGAGAAAGTATTTTTTAACGCACTGATTGAGTTCTGATGACGTATGAGCCTACGCATGGGTTCGAATAGATTTCTTTTTGTTCCCATTTATATGACGCTATTACTTATTAGTACAGATTATGTAAATTCAATTTTGAACTAACTTTTTATCCTAACATCAAAATATTTTGAGAACTAAGAAGTATACTATGCTATTTTTGCTCATTTCAGAAAACAGCACAAATGCCTTTTAGTGCTATTTTCAATTTGCTCTTTTCTGGAATGTAACACGTCATCTTTTTTATTTTGACAAAGTATATACGAAGTATAAGTATAGCCGTACCTCTTCTTCACCTGCGTGTATGCCAAGGAGGTCTGGTGCCAATTCAACCGCCGCCATGCCTCATGCCTGGTCGATTGGTGGGTTCGGATGAGGACATGGTTTCCTGCAGCAACAAGCAAATTTGTGGTGTATGGCAGGTGCCAAAGAACTACTAGTATTGTTTAGTACGTGAGTAGTGGTGGGCGTTTGATGGCCAAGAACAGAATACATCTTCATTACGTATAAGTATATAGTTCTCTGCGTATTCGAGAAAAAAATAGCCGTACCAATCCCGTAGGCTATTTTTTCATTTTTTTCTTCGAGACTTTGACTGTTGAGGGAGTCTCGAGCCCATCGCACACTCCACGCCGCACCGAACTCGAACCGCCACGCCCGGGAGGAGACCTGGCTAGGCGTTGGCCGCGTCGAACGCTTGAATCACACCAACTTCCGAGTTCTGACTCACCGCACCGCCTTCGTCCCGGGAAGACGAAACCTACCCTATCGTGCTCGCCCGCGGCGGGAGGGAGGGGAGGGCCGGATTGGGCGCCCAGTTCGGCGGTGCGGGAAGGAGGCGGCTCAAGTATCTCTGCCGCCGCCAGCCTCCTCGCCGCGATAACTTGCCGAGGCGGTGCGGCTGGGCGCACAAAGCAGCAGGCCCATCTCCCTCTTGCACTGGACCATTCGCCACCGCTCCGCAATCCGCCGCGGAAGCCCGCTCCTTCCCTCGATCAGAGAGTGGAGTAGAGTGGACTGGAGACCCGTCGTCCCCGTCTGGGCGTGGGCTTCGTTTGATTTGTTTCTCCACCCCCTTCATTGTTGGTGAGTACTTCGGGTAGTTAATCATCCGACTAGCTTGCTTCGGTGATTTTTGTCAACACACTCTTCGGTGAATTGGGTTCCCTGAATTGTGATAAACGGTTGGCCTTGTTCTCAATCAGATCCGGGGAAATTGTCTAGCAGTTTGGTCGGGAGCTCCAATCCAACCCCGCGGCTGTATAAGTTTCCTCCTTCCCGCCAC
Source organism: Chloris gayana (assembly GCA_031894775.1). NCBI lineage: Eukaryota > Viridiplantae > Streptophyta > Magnoliopsida > Poales > Poaceae > Chloris > Chloris gayana. The sequence goes on along the minus strand of JAUNZO010004805.1, from coordinate 109,536 downwards.
GCCATGGACGAAGAGGACGATGACCAGCGTTTGCTGCAAAGCCTCGGTGTCACTTCCGCCAACATTGAGGACATTGAGAAGAAAATCCTGTCACAGGCAAGCCACTGTCCTTTTCCCGTCAGCTCGCCATCAACTCTGAAGTAATTCTTAACATTCCGTCTTATATGATGGTTTGAGCGTGTGTTCCATTTGACTGTGCAGGCACAAACGGACTCAAAACGCGACATTGAATCAGGAGAAGTGGCCAATGGGCATGAGAGGAGTAATTCCACACCTGAAACTGATGCTCAGGCCAAGCTGCACCAGAAGCTGAGATCTGTGCAGCTTGAAATCCATGCTGTAGCCTCCACAATTAAACGAGCTAAGCATGCTGCTGGGAAGCAAACTGACAGCTCAGACAGCGGTGATGTGCAGGACAAAAACAAGCAGCGTCCTGATCATACCGCACAAGATGATAATCAAGGAGAAGCTCTTCAGCAAGCGCTTGCTACTGAGCGCCTCAAAAGCCTCAAGAAAGCGAAAGCGCAGATTCAGAAAGAGATACTACAGTCTGATCCCTTGCCTTCTGCCTCTGACAACCAGAAGGATAAAATGCTGGCCATGCTAGTTGAAGAGGAACCTAGGAGAAAGAAGAAGCCACTAAAGCCTTCTGTAGGGCATAAGAAAATGTCGACTCCTAAGTTGAAAACCAAGACTTACAATGATGATGATGACTTTGATGCAGTGCTTGATGGAGCTTCTGCAGGATTTATGGAAACTGTGAGCTACTAGCCCTAAAGGTTTTATTTCCTTAATTGTTTCTCATCTTTTTGCTCCCTGCTAATGTTACACTATGGTGTAGGAAAGGGAGGAACTGATCAGGAAGGGTTTGCTCACACCATTTCACAAGTTAAAGGGCTTTGAGAAGCGTGTGGAACTACCTGGACCTTCTCATAGGCGAAATGATCCCGCTGAACAAGCTGAAGAAGCTATGGAAGCTTCCAGGATTGCCAAAGTTGCTCAGTCGATGCAGCAAATTGCAGAAAGCCGCCCAACAACCAAATTACTTGATGCAGAATCTCTACCTAGACTGGATGCACCTACTGCTCCATTTCAAAGGCTTGGAAGACCTCTAAAACGTCCTCCTTCCCCCAGTTCAGAAGAGCTTGAAGGGAAGAGACGAAGGAATAAGACCAAGAGACCGTTGCCTGGGAAGAAATGGATTAAAGCCAACTCAACAAAGGAATCATTATTGGACGGTATGTGGCGTGTATTCACAGTGTCTAGGCTTTAATGTTATTATAATTTCTGAAAAACGGCAAATGAAGATGGATTTCCTTTAGCCTATTTTGCTACTTTAGTGAATTCACTGGTGGTGAACTCATTATGCCTATTTTCTTTATAGATGAGGATGTTGGAGATACAGGGACATCGGTTTCAGTTTCTGAGGATGAAGATCAAGAAGCAGAAGATTCTGATGGGCTGGGTCCTGTTATCATTGAAGGTGGTTTAAAAATTCCCGGTGCAATCTATGAAAAATTATTCGACTACCAAAAGGTTGGAGTGCAGTGGCTCTGGGAATTGCATTGTCAGAGGGCTGGTGGGATTATTGGAGATGAAATGGGGCTGGGAAAGACTGTGCAAGTGTTATCATTTCTTGGTTCTTTGCACAACAGTGGCATGTATAAACCTAGCATTGTCATTTGCCCTGTAACCTTGTTGCAACAGTGGCAAAGAGAGGCCAATAGGTGGTATCCAAAGTTCAAAGTAAAGATCTTACATGATTCTGCAAATGGTTCAAGTAAAAAAAGCAAGGCCTATAGTGATTCCGACAGTGAAGCTTCTTGGGATAGTGATCAGCAAGAGGTTACACACTCAAAGCCAGTGAAGAAGTGGGACGACTTGATTTCACGTGTTATAAATTCAGGATCAGGTTTGCTTTTGACCACATATGAGCAGCTAAGAATATTGGGGGAGAAGCTGCTTGATATAGAATGGGGATATGCTGTGCTGGATGAGGGTCACCGTATAAGGAATCCCAATGCTGAGATAACTCTGGTGTGCAAGCAATTGCAGACTGTGCACAGGATAATCATGACAGGTGCACCTATCCAAAATAAGCTTTCTGAACTGTGGTCTCTTTTTGATTTTGTGTTCCCTGGAAAACTTGGTGTGTTGCCTGTATTTGAGACTGAGTTTTCTGTTCCGATTACCGTTGGTGGGTATGCTAATGCTACACCATTGCAAGTGTCCACAGCATACAGATGTGCTGTTGTCTTACGTGACCTGATCATGCCATATCTTCTCAGGCGTATGAAAGCTGATGTCAATGCACAGCTTCCCAAGAAAACAGAACATGTTCTGTTTTGCAGTCTAACTCAAGAGCAACGTGCTACTTATCGTGCTTTCCTCGCTAGCTCAGAGGTGGAGCAAATTTTTGATGGCAACCGAAACTCCCTGTATGGGATTGATGTCCTAAGGAAGATATGCAATCATCCTGACCTACTTGAGAGAGAACATGCTGCTCAGAATCCTGACTACGGGAATCCCAAAAGGAGTGGAAAGATGAAAGTTGTTGAGCAAGTCCTTAAAGTCTGGAAGGACCAAGGACATCGTGTTCTTATTTTTGCTCAGACACAACAAATGCTTGACATTTTGGAAAACTTCCTCGTGACCTGTGACTACCAATACAGAAGAATGGATGGACTTACACCTCCAAAGCAAAGAATGGCACTGATTGATGAATTCAATAACACAGATGAAATATTTGTTTTCATTCTGACTACTAAAGTTGGAGGATTGGGTACTAACTTGACTGGTGCAAATAGGATTATTATATATGACCCTGACTGGAATCCTTCAACAGACATGCAGGTGCAGTTTATCCTGTCCTTTTTAACATTTCTTCATATATGCATATGTCATTACTCTATCAATGCAAATATTTCAATGGGTATCTGGATATCATATCAGTGGGTGATGACATTAGAGTGATGATTTTGAATAATGCTATGCTGATACAGTTATATGCATAAACCCACATGTTTTCTTTTTTTTTGGTCTCTTAGTATTGACTTGCATGTAATTTTGTTTTCAATCATAAAGTCCTCTAGGAGCTAGCATTCTTATTGAATCAGTGTTAATCTTAAACTTTATGTGAAGTAGGCCAGGGAACGTGCATGGCGAATTGGGCAGAAAAGAGATGTGACAGTTTACAGACTTATCACTCGTGGGACAATAGAGGAGAAAGTCTATCATCGACAGATATACAAGCATTTTCTCACAAACAAAGTATTGAAAAATCCTCAGCAGAAGAGATTTTTTAAGGCCAGAGATATGAAGGATTTGTTCACACTACAAGATGATGATGGGAATGGTTCAACTGAAACATCAAGTATTTTCAGCCAATTGACTGAAGATGTGAATATCGGGGTCAATGAAGCTCAACAAGATCTTGTACGTGGTACTTTGGCTCTACAAGCCACCAGTGAAGCTGACCCATCCAGTGGAGAAAATGGGAGAGTGGACCAAAGTTTTAACCAAGCAGATGAAGAATCCAACATTCTGAAGAGCCTTTTTGATGCCCAGGGCATTCATGTAAGCGATAGTCTCTGGTGTCTATGGAAAATTAGTAGCGTCTATTTTCCATGTTCATAAAAGTAATAACCTCTCTCTTTTTCCCCAACTTTTTCAGAGTGCTATCAATCATGATGCCATAATGAATGCCAATGATGATCAGAAGGTGCGCCTAGAAGCAGAAGCTTCACAGGTAGCACAAAGGGCAGCTGAAGCTTTACGCCAATCACGGATGCTCCGAAGCCGCGACAGTTTTTCAGTTCCCACATGGACTGGAAGATCTGGTGCTGCTGGGGCACCCTCCTCTATTCGCAGAAAGTTCGGTTCAACAATGAATAGCCAGCTGATCAGTTCTACGCTGCCATCAGAAACTTCAAGCAGCAGGGGTCAAGGTCTTCAGGTTGGTGCTCTAAACGGCAAAGCACTGTCTTCTGCTGAACTTTTGGCTAGGATTCGTGGAACACGGGAGGGCGCTGCTTCCGATGCACTTGAACATCAGCTCAACCTAGGAGCAACTTCCAATCAGATATCAAGTCCATCAGGGAACGGTCGCACCTCTAACTCTTCTAACAGGAGCATGATTGTGCAACCTGAAGTCCTAATCCGCCAGCTATGCACTTTCATACAACAGAGTGGTGGTTCTGCTAGCTCTGCAATCATAACTGAACATTTCAAGAGTCGCATAATGTCCAAAGACATGCTGCTCTTCAAGAATCTTCTGAAGGAAATAGCAACGTTGCAAAGAGGCGCAAACGGTGCTATGTGGGTGCTGAAGCCTGATTATGAATGACTTTAGCTGTAGTCACATCACAGGAAAACAGTTTTGTTTTAGGAGTAGCCTTCTTCTTAAGTTCATCTTGGATAGGTAAGAATTTGACATGCAACGATCGCTTGCAGTTTTGCTGTGACTTACTGATTCTTTTTGTATGGGAGAACTCAACAATCGGAAATGAACATGAAACACGAACATATGCTGTAAATAGGAACTACTCTAGCTTACTTGATGCAGCAAACTGCCATGTTATGCCGTTTCTTGCAATTAAACGACGTAACAGTCAGTACTAGCTAGCCTGGCCATTATTTTTACAACGAGTTGTTACATCCTTCTGAATGTTTTCTTTTATGTGCTCCCGTCTCAATGAATACGGGGTTTTTCTGTGATGCGTATTTTTCACATCCATTACCGGTTGTCTACTTCCAAGCGCTCTTTCTTTTCATGAATACGGTGCCACATCTGCTGCCGCTGCTGCCCAGATGAGTAGAGCGGAACTGCGGCAACCTGCTGTCATACTCTGTACCCTTCCCTGCCAAGTCTGTAACTCGAGACACCGCCGGAGACATTCCGACATGGATTTTGTACCCTTTCGTTTATACAAATTTATTGAGATTATTGCTGCAAACACTGATTCTATGCAAAACTCGGTGTACGTATTTCAAGAAATTGGGTTTTGTCCTCTTCAAGACTAATTCTCTTTTAATGAACTGGCTATGTGCTTATCATGTTCATGTGTTTGTTAAGTCAAATGTAGAGTTTTTTCTCTTATTTTACTGCACGCATCAATTAGACAGTTACTGCATCATCCTGCAGTTCTGGTTTGTATGAGCTTGATTGGTCAGTGGATTCTGACAGGGAAAAACATTATATCTACATCTGGTGCAATAGCATAAATTTTTTTATAAACAGGTTTTGCTGGATTCATTGGTATAAATTGTGCAATCACCTCTTGGTTTGCATTCCATTTCACAAGCGGAGAACAATTTTCTCCCTGATTTTCTTTGCCACCTGATTTCATAGTATGTTTTCAGAAGAGATATCTTTTTTAATGACAAGATGCTGGGATCGCATTGCAGTTGTTTAAGGAGTTGCATATGCAGTGCAATTATAATTGCCACTGCCTTTGCCGGTGCAATTATTCGTCTGCTCTCTGTGTTGCTCTTGCAACTGTTGTCCTTCATGGAAGCCTTGTCTGAAAATTTGTCTACAGAATTTAGCTGTGGCTGGATATGTATCCGAATGCAGCGTTGCAATGAAAATCACTTGTACATTTGCGTTAGCGTTATAGAGGTTTCTTCCGTTTTTGGAAACGGACCAGCTTAGCTTTTCAATGCATGAATGGTTAACATATGCTGCCTATGCTCTCTGCTCTGACCGCACGTTGAGAGAACAGAATTCTGAGAAGATTGAGTGTTTTCATAACAACATTTTTCTTTCATCTTTAATTTGTACAGAGTACAGACACAGCTTAAGACTTACATACATGTCATGCCTGGCTTAATTCGTGTGGCTGTTGGTTATTCATCTACCACGTACGGTATGGATCATCTCATCTGCTACATAGCAAGAATGGGACATCCATAAAACTCATTTCACCACGAGATCGTGTCGTTGGCGAAAGAGTGGATGGATCAATACGCCTCGCAGAACTCCCCGCCCAGGTCGTCGCAAGCCTCGCTCAGGAACACGCTGCAAAGCACGGAATTTGATTGATCATCAGCAAGTGGCCAGTTTAGTTCAACCGATCCATTGATCAACTGATGAAATAACGATAAAAACTGGCAAAAACTAAAATGCTCGTTGAATTAAATTACACGGTGGTTGCTTACGTTTTCGGCTCGTCGTAGGCGAGGTAGTCCCTGTCCACTTCCTCCGCCCTCGGGCTTGCTGCAGAGGCAGCCGGCGCCTCCAGCTTGATCTCCGGGTACATCTGCGCGCTGCACGCCTCCCCGCCGAACAGCTCACAGGCTTCCATGGGGAACACACTGTAGCATCATCACATAAGCATGTACGTGACCATCCATCCAACAAACAAAGCAAGTTCAATTAGCATTGACTGATCTAACAGGGCACGGGCACTTACGAGAACATCGAGCTGTAATCGACTTCAGTCGGCTCTGCCGCGATGACAGCGGCCGCTGCGACACGAAGGCTCCTCCTTGCGGCCGGGACACGAGTCACCGGAGTGGTCCTCGCCGCCGGTCTCCCCTTGATGGGCAGCACGGCAGAGAACCCAACAGCTGTCGCGGCGGCCTGCATTTTCTGATCTTCTTGTGTGATCAACTGGCAGTCTTCTAAAGATCGAGCTAGTGAAGTGGCACCTTACTTCGATTTGATCTGGAGAAGCTTATCTATCTCGTGTGGAATTCCAAGCCTCTGTGAGTCACTTTATATAGTGCAGTGGCAGAGGGGGTCCCTGGTTTGGATAAGATTCTGGTATGTGGTATCCCCCATTGGTGACCGAATTTGAGAAAAGGGACCCACACCCATGCCTGATTTTTTTGCACAGTTTTGTAACTTTGTACAGATATTTGTACCATGATAGTTATGTAACCTCAATTGTTGGAAAAAGAAAGCTTACACGTATATATTGCAAGAAGAGGACAAATTGCTAAGATATTCCCCCTTCTTCCACTTGTTTACTTGTCTTGAATTATTGGTGTGGGGTGATGTGTACATGCAAACAAGCACAATTCAAGTGACAATTCCAGAATTAAAATAAACCGTCAGGAACACGTGTGATTGATTTCTTGCAGTTACTTTAAGCTAGTCAGACACAAATCAGTACGTTTTAAACTTTTAATAAGGGGACATATAGAGCGGCGTCCATAGCATTATGATAAACTGAAGCATGACCATGAATAAAGAGCATACATCAGAATGTTCAGGCTCAGACGCAAATCATACAGTTTTCACATCAACTTGACATCAAGGTACAATAACATATTCTAACTGCGAAGTGATGCTCGAGGCACTGCTGGTAATCCTAGCTCATCCTCCTGCACCACATCACATAAAAAGCAAGCAACCCTTAGCAGAAACACAACCAAAGAAAATTTCTAGTTGATTAAATGGTCTATGTAAAATGTGGTCCTTCTAATTTAGTCATCGATCGGACCATAAAGCAATCCCTGCAAGTACCATTTACTAAATTCCGAACAGAATAAATAAAAGATGTGAAAATATTTGCTAAATAAATAGAACTATAAATGGTGCACTTCACCCAACCTACTTATGCATATGGATATGAAAATTGCTAGTTGGTTTACTATGCAATAAGAATAATGCAAATACTTTACCTGGTGACTGCTTGCTGGGACTGCTGCAGGTCTAGTAGGCGCAGCAGGTAAGTTAAGGTCTGCATCAAAATCAGATTCCGGTTGAAGATACGACGGAACTGCAGCTGACTCAAACTCCATATCAGCCTCCAAAGCATCCAGCTCTGTAACGTTCAAGAAAGAAAAAATAAGGACAGAAACACCCACAGATAACCATCAACAACTGGAGCAGAAAAATTAATTTGTGAAAAAATGGCAAGGCATCTATGTTATCTTCTGGAAAGCGATGGGCCATACAGAATTCTAATAATGCAATATGAAATTACAGTTTTCCATACCCCCCATAAGTTCTTCTTCATCAACATCATCAGGGATGTTGTAGCTTCTACCAAGGGTTTCTTGTATCTCATTGCTCACATCCATCAGATCTGTCATTTCATCTTGCATATTCTGGAAATTAAAGATACTTAAGAGTAAATGAAAAAAGGAAAGTTTGCGAGAAGATTAAAATAGAAGTAAAGCTGAAAATATTTTCAAAAATGAACTCAACAAGTGGGGGAGACATTCAACCTAGCATTGTTGTGAAGAAGGTGAAATCAAACCATGATATGCCCACAATTTGTCCCCCAAAAAAGCCCACAATTCCACCATTTGGGATATGTTGCAGGATTGCACAACTGTATTACTATAGCACTGTATGGATACTAATTCAGGTTATCAGAAATTAAACTGATGTATTCTGCAAAAGATCCTACATAAGGGTGATAAGCAGACCCCCCAAAGAAAAAGGAGGGCAAAATAAGACTCCATCCTTTTGTAGATCTAATGGATACTGCAGGGCATTCTTAGAACCCATAATAGCCTACCCAATGAGGAATGATTGGACCCCCAAGATAGAAAAATCCTGATGTTACGATAACTCACTAAGTTGTTTCATAGTACACAAGCAATACGAAGATAAACAGCCCCAACAGTCCCCTCACCCCATGTTCTCGGTGACTGCTGCTCTATCATTTTGGGAAACTTATGACAATGAATCAGAAGTGTGCATGAAACAAAGAAACATATATTGGAAATCTGGAAGCAGTGGGAGGAAGTGAAAGCTAGCAATCCACACATCTATATCCTCAATTTTGACCGTCTTCATCATTCCCTTGAGCTCTTTGTTCGCAGCCTTCATCGCATTCATCTGATAAAAGCAAAGCAAAGATGACCCAATAAATGTGAGCATTGTCAACCAGAACGAATTTGCTTGACGAGATTTTGGAGGATCTTACAGTCTGCTGGGCGTCCTTGAGGCCATCAGCTGCGAATGCAACTTGGTCGAGATTGTACGTTTGGTTGTACAACATATTGCGCTGTTCCTCATACCTAGGGAGGCAAACTTAAATCAGTACACAAGTGGATAACACCTACGAGCTATACTACGCAGGTGGTGAATGCAAACAATAAAACAGACGAGAAACAAAAGTGGAAATGACCGCAACAGAAATGGAACGGTGAAGGCAAATTGGGGGAGGCAGGGAGTTGAAGTACATGCGCTTGTGCTTGAGGAGCCGGATGGCTCGGGCCTTGATGGCCTCCTGGGAAGGGCCGGGCCGGGTCTTGCGGATCTGGTCCTTGTACTTGGCCAGCTCCTCGTCCAGCTTCTTGATCTTCTCGTCCACCGTCTCCCCCGCTTGTTCACCTGTCACCCAGCAACGCGCATCAGAATCCAGTACAATCAGCAGTGCGGCATTCCACACCAAATCGGAACAGGTTTAGCTATCCCAGATCGTCCGTCGCCCACGAATCAATGCAGTTTAGCAGCAAACAGTAGGAGCAGACAGGCAAGAGTACTGACTCGCTCGGTCGCATCCTGAATGGAGGGCGGCGGACCCTTGTCCTTCTTGGCCCCGAAGATCTTCTTCATCTTCGCCGCGGCGGAGGACGGTGGTTGCCGGCGCCGGCGCCGCCGCGGAAGCAGACGGAGGAGTGGATGGCGGAGGAAGGGTTGTTCGAGTGGTTTGGAGCGGGGGTCAGTTTTCGAAATTGTGATGGTGACAGGGGGCTCAGCGGTGAATGACAAAATTTATGCCAGCAGTTTCCGTTACTGCTGGGCCTAATGATGGCCAAACGGGCAAGCCCGAACCACGCTTTTTTGGCCCGACCCGAACCCGGCACGGCACGGATTGGTTTCGGGCCGGGCTGGCCCGGCACGCACCATCGGGCCGTGCTCGGGCCGAGGGTAGGGCATGACGGGCGGCCTGGCCCGGCACGGATTAGACGCGGCCCGATGAAGCCCGACGGGCCACACTTTTGGTCCGATAAAACACGGCACGAAATTAAATAATATACATGTTTTATATTTAACACTAATGATGAAGTGCTTTAGTGGTAAAGCATTTGACTTGTACCTTAGAGATTCAAGGTTCAAATCTCCATTTTGCTATGTTTTTATCTATTTTTTCAAGTTTTTTAACATTATTGGACCGAAAAATACTTATTGGGCTGTTAAACCCGTGGGCTTAACGGGCCGGCATGGCCCGAATAGCCTGAAAAAATATTTTCGGGCCGTGCCGCGGGCCGACGCCCAGGCCCGTGGGCTGGCACGGCACGGCCCGAAAGTAAATTAGTGCCGTGCCGGCCCGAAATGTAAATGGGCCGGGCCTTTTCAGGCTCGGGCCGTGCCGTGCCGGGCGGCCCGTTTGGCCATGACTAGCTGGGCCTACAGATTCGTTCGGTCGGCGTTTTGCTGGGCCGGACCGGAGCTCAATACATACGCCCATGGGCTCCCATTCAGCGCATTAATGGTGGGCTGAACCGTATGTACAGTACTATATGGATCCGGACTTTACATAACATGATAATATACATGGAATCTCTTTCGCTAAGGAAAAAACGTATACTACTACATGGAATCTCTCGCTTCTGTCTCACAAAAAAAACACTCTCTGCTTTAAATGTCTGACTCTGACCGATCAAGATCGGAGAGACAAGGCAGTCCTGAGCAAGGTTCAAAAAACCGAACTGGCCGGCCGGTTTTTGAACCGAAAACCGGTCCGGTTAACCGGAAAACCGACGGTTAACCGAACTGCTATAGTATGTAGCTTTGGTTTATCCCGGCTAACCGGTGAAACCGTCCGACCGGCCGGGACCGGTTTCCCGGTTAACCGGGATAACCGGCCGGTTTTAAACGGTTCTGTGAACCAGGGTCCTGAGTCTTGGACGCAACGTGCAATAGCGATTTCAACGGATATCTCGATCAGTAAACGAGTTTCCAAAAGTAACAGGAAACGAGTACGTATTCACTCTCATCCTGCAATATCGATGGCTACTCTTATGCTCAGACGGAAGGGAAGATTAGTTTGTTGGCCCATGCTCACTGCCGTCACCTCTACATCCTAGCACTTTTTTTTTTTTGAGATGTCTGCATCCTACTCCCTCCATTCCATTATATAAGCATTCTAAGGATTCAAATTTTGTTCCACGATGTAAGCATTCCTATGAATAAGACAAAAATTGATGGGTTGGTGGGTAGGTGAAGAATTTATGAGATAGTGTAAAATGAGGGGTATATATGACCTTGCTTCTCTTGACTAATTCTATCTCGAAATTCAAGAATCGCTTATATATAGGAACGGAGGGAGTACTTCTAAAAAGAAGATGTTTCGTATGGGGAATTGGGGATTTCCCAAAATACTCTGCCGCCGAGCGAGGACGCTGGGGTCGTTTTCGATTTGCGCAAACAGAAACAGCACACGCACGCGCCTCCCCGTTCCGTGACGGCCAGGATATTCTCCGGTCAACTGTTCGGTTTCGCATGCATGCACCGGCAACTGGAAACTGACGCCAGGCGTGGTCAACCGGTCAGGTACAAGGAACGCGAGGGAACGAGAGAAAAGACAATGCAGCTCGTAGATGACGCGAGAGACGAAACGAAACCGATCTGACACGAGAAGCGGTCATGGCGGCCGCGTCGTCGCCTTCCTCCTCCCCCGCAGCCCAGAATTAACTGCGGCGGCCGTTGGTTGGTGCGCCGCGCACCAGTCCCCGTCTCGCCATGCCCGCGCAGCCCAGTAATGTAATGGCGGGAAAGCGCGCGGGCGGGCCGGCGCGAAAGCGACCGCGAACTTAATGGCTGTCGTCCACGTCATCACCGCCCGCGTGGTGGAGGCCGGCCGGCCGGCCCGGCGCGCACCAACCTGCTCGTCACGGCTGCTGCGTGCCACATGCGTCTCGCGTGCGTCGCTCGCTGTGTCCTGAAACGTAAACACCCACCCAGCTCGATGCTGGGTCACTGTACACGCTCCAGTCCCCTGTGTCGCGTCCTGAATTTTGCCGCCGTAGAGGCGCCACCCGACGGTCGCACGGCCGGCGCCGATCCGATCCACCGCGCGTGCCGGGGTACCACCAGTACCACCACCAATTCACCGGCCGTACTGTCCGCGGTACTGGCACCGGCATTGCGGAACAGAGTTTTCATTGTCCTCGGGCTCGGGCCAGACGGAAACACTCTCTCAAAAAACTCGCGCCGCCGTTCTGGGCTTTCGATTATTCCGCGTCGCCGAGAAGCTCGCCACTAGCGAGTGCCCGGTAGTGGAACTTGCCACTCGGCACACCACTACCCGTGGTGTTTACAGGTGTTGCCGAGGACGGCGGCGGCTTTTCCGTTTGTGCTTTTCGCGTTTGCGGTGGTTGCGATACCATCGATTTGGATCGCGGGTTTGTGGCTGTGGGTCGCGCAACCACTTCGGTGGCGGCTCGCTAAGACTGTGATGATTAGCTGCCAGATCGCGATCGGCCGTCCGTTCACTGTGGTCGCGCTGCCCTGTTGCACGCTGCTGTCCTTTACCGCTATCCGTAATTTGTGGTGGGTGGTTGGAGCACGCGCAGTGCTCCTGGTGCCCGGCCGGACCCGGACGTGTGCCGCGCAGGCAACCGGCACGTCGAGAACCACCCTGGCAGGTACTGATCCAGGTGGTGCGGTGCTCAACACGGTTGTTGTTGCGACACACCTTTGCGCGCTGCTCGCTCTGGAAATTCACCTGATGCGAAGTACGGCCTCAGGCCTACCCGCCGGGTGTCCATACATCCATGGAGATGGAGTGCGAGGAGTGAGATATTTTAAGGCGAGCTGTCGTCCTTGCCGTGCTAAATGAATGCAGAGGATTTGGATCCCACTCACTGTATTAAGTGAGTGCTACAGCTGCTGCCCGCCGGGGCCGCTGAGCCGTGATGGCGACCGACCTCCATCATTAAATGCGTGCTTATTATTGTGTGATCCATCTGTCTTTACTCATGCCGACGGAGTGGAGCGGCCATTTGATCCTGCGAGGCTGCTGACCAGACCGGTGGCGGCTGGGTTCTCCTCCTCCCCGCCTGTGCTGTTGCCTGTTGGAGAAAGATTTCCGTGATGGAGGTGGAAGCGCCGCCGCCGCCGCCGCCTGCCAAGGAGATCAAGTCTCCGGAGGTGCTGCCGGCCTCGCTCCACCGGAAGAAGCTGTCCTCGCACTTCATGGAGTCCGACGAGCGGCGCTTCTCCTCCGGCCGCGCCCTGGACCCTTGCTCCGATTCGTTGGTGGGCACGACGCCGGTGAACATCCGCGGCGAGCCGATCGCGGACCTGTCCCGCACCGGCGGGTGGGTGGCCGCGCTCTTCATCTTCGGGAACGAGGTGGCGGAGCGCATGGCCTACTTCGGGCTGTCCGTGAACATGGTGGTGTTCATGTTCAAGGTGATGCACCGGCCGTTCGCCGCGTCCGCCAACGCCGTCAACACCTTCCTCGGCATCTCGCAGGCCTCCTCCGTGCTCGGCGGCTTCCTCGCCGACGCGTACCTGGGCCGCTACTGGACCATCGCCGTCTTCACGACGCTGTACCTGGTGGGCCTCGTGGCGCTGACGCTCTGCGCCACCGTGCCGGCGCTCGTCCCGCCGCAGTCCGGCTGCGACACGCTGGCCATGCTGCTGGGCGCGTGCGCGCCGCCCGCCGCGTGGCAGACGGCGTACCTGGAGGCGGCGCTGTACGTGACGGCGCTGGGCGCGGCGGGGATCCGGCCCTGCGTGTCCTCGTTCGGCGCCGACCAGTTCGACGAGCGCAGCGAGGGGTACGGCCGCCGCCTCGACCGCTTCTTCAACCTCTTCTACCTCGCCGTCACCGTCGGCGCGATCACGGCGTTCACGGCGGTGGTGTACGTGCAGATGCGCCACGGCTGGGCCGCCGCGTTCGGGATGCTGGCGCTCGCCATGGCCGTCTCCAACGCCGCCTTCTTCGCGGGCACGCCGCTGTACCGGCACCGCGTGCCGGGCGGCAGCCCGCTCACGCGGGTGGCGCAGGTGCTGGTGGCCGCCTTCCGGAAGAGGAAGGCGGGGTTCGGCAGCGGCGCCTTCGTGGGGCTGTACGAGGTGGCCGGGGCCAAGTCGGCCGTCCGCGGCAGCGCCAAGATCGAGCACACCGACGCCTTCGGCTGGCTCGACAAGGCGGCGCTGCAGCTCGACCAGGACGGGGACCAGGACCCGGACCCGTGGCGCCTCTGCACGGTGACGCAGGTGGAGGAGGTGAAGATCCTGCTGCGCCTGCTGCCCGTGCCGGCGTGCACCATCATGCTCAGCGTCGTGCTCACCGAGTTCCTCACGCTCTCGGTGCAGCAGGCCTACACGCTCAACACGCGCCTGTCCGCGCTGCACCTGCCCGTCACGTGCATGCCCGTCTTCCCCTGCCTCGCCATCTTCCTCATCCTGGCGCTCTACTACCACACCTTCGTGCCCCTGGCCCGCCGCCTCACGGGCCACCCGCACGGGGCCTCGCAGCTGCAGCGCGTCGGCCTCGGCCTCTTCTTCTCCGTCCTCTCCGTGGCCTGGGCCGGCGTCTTCGAGCGCTACCGCCGCGGCTACGCCATCCGCCACGGCTACCTGGGCCTCTTCCTCTCGCCCATGCCCGACCTCAGCGCCTACTGGCTGCTCATCCAGTACTGCCTCATCGGCATCGCCGAGGTCTTCACCCTCGTCGCGCTGCTCGAGTTCCTCTACCAGGAGGCGCCCGACGCCATGCGCAGCGTCGCCTCCGCCTACGCCGCCGTCGCCGGCGGACTCGGCTGCTTCGTCGCCTCGGCCATCAACACCGCCGTCGACGCCGCCACGGGGAACGTCGCCGAGGGGAGGCCGTCCTGGCTGGCGCAGAACATCAACGTCGGGAGGTTCGATTACCTCTACTGGCTGCTCGCCCTGCTCAGCACGCTTAACTTGCTCGTATTCATCTTCTTCGCCAAGCGATACAAGTACAGGGTCCGGCACGGCTAGAAAGCACTGAATAGCTCATTTAATCTTCTTTTTCTTTCTGTTTGTTAAGAAGGTTACTCATTTAACTTTTGCTCGGATGGGAGACAAAAGGCTATCTGTACCACAGAGCATTACCAGGATTAGAACATATCATTTATTTTCTTCTTGCAAATAATATAGAGCGTGACAAGAATTCTACTCCTACTCCACCACCAAGAACAAAAATAACTGTCCCCGACAAGGTTGATGGGGAACTTTTGTTTCATCACACTTAATTAGTGGTCAAATTCTGCCATGACGGTTAATCGTCAACGCACATATCATGATTTTGTTTTCAGAGCGCTGGAAACAACAACAAATCGATTAGCGGGATCCACCATTTACTCGCCGCCACTGACAATCGACATTGTAACGATCAGAGCACCTGGTCGCCTGGGTCAGAGCTTGTCAATGAGAACCGTGAGCTGTATCTCCGTGCATCATCACCGGATTCACGTGCAGTAGGCCGCAACCCACCTCCACGACGTACGGCCTTGCCGTGCACCGCGCAGCTCCCCAAGCCCGTCTCCATGCCGGCATGCCCAGGCACCTGCTCCCAGAGCTCGCACCTGTACTGCAGCCGGGCCTCCCCGTGGAGAGAGCTTACACATATACTGTATATTACAATAACATTTCTAACTGCGAAGCAATGCTCGAGGCACTGCTGGTAATCCTAGCTCATCCTCCTGCACCACACCACATAAACAGCAAGCAACCCTTAGCACAAACACAACCAAAGAAAATTTCTAGTTGATTAAATGGACTAAGTAAAATGTGGTCCTTCTAATTTAGTCATCAATCGGCCATAAAGCAATCCCTGCCACTACCATATACCAAATTCCAAACAGAATAAATAAAAGGTGTGAAAATATTTGGTAAATAAATAGAACTATAAACGGTGCACTTCACCCAACCTACTTATGCATATGGATATGAAAATTGCTAGTTGGTTTGCTACTAAAGAGTAAGAAATCACTATGAGATAAGAATAATGCAAATACTTTACCTGGTGACTGCTTGCTGGGACTGCTGCAGGTCTAGTAGGCGCAGCAGGTAAGTTAAGTTCTGCATCAAAATCAGATTCCAGTTCAAGATACAACGGAACTGCAGCTGACTCAAACTCCATATCAGCCTCGAAAGCATCCGGCTCTGTAACGTTCAAGAAAGAAAAAAATAAGGACAGAAATACCCACAGGTAACCATCAACAACTGGAGCAGAAAAAATAATTTGTGAAAAAATGGCAAGGCAAAGGCACGAATCTATGTTATCTTCTGTAATCACTATAAAATGAACATACTGTCAAGCGATGGGCCACATAGAATTCTAATAATGCACTATGAAATTAAAGTTTTCCATTCCCCCCATAAGTTCTTCTTCATCAACATCATCAGGGATGTTGTAGCTTCTACCAAGGGTTTCTTGTATCTCATTGCTAACATCCAACAGATCATTCATTTCATCTTGCATATTCTGGAAATTAAAGATACTTAAGAGTAGAGCAGTTTTACTGTACTCTAAATTGAATGCACACCGTCTATTTTTTTGATCTCATGGTTCAGATGTTGATCATGATACTACCAATTTCCACAGGTATCATAAGTATCATGGAGGGGTATCATAAGTATCAAAGGATATTATAGTAATTAACTCATTTGAATAATTAAGTGAAAATTTAGACTAATTCACATAATCTACTATTTCAGTCCCTGTCGACGTGACCGCGTGAGGCAGCGTCAGTTGTCATTGGCCTGGCAGCGTCAGTTGTCGTTGGCCTTTGAAGCGGCGGCGGCTAGGGTTCGTGACAATCCGGCAGCGGCGGCAGCGACTGCGGCACCACTGACTAAGAGACGCACGATAGCCCGTGTGGAATGCTCCACCAGTGACCCCATCACGTTGTCTCGCATGCATGGCGGCCATGCGTCGAGGACGAGAATGCCGGGCTGGGATGGATTCGGATGGGAGGAACTAACATGAGTTAGATTTTTTTTGTTGAAGGACTAATTACTGTATTATCCTTTCTCATTGACCGTTGGATTGGAGACATGATTCTTTGATGTCATAGGTATCATGGAGCACCGTAAAGGTCCTCTAAGAGTAAATGAAAAAAGGAAAGTTCACGAGAAGATTAAAATAGAAGTAAAGCTGAAAATATTTTCAAAAAAGAACTCAACAAGTGGGGGAGACATTCAACCTAGCATTGTTGTGATTCCTACCTCACGAATGTCGCAAAATTTATGCTGACTGTTGAAGTCGATCTCTGATTACTTCTTCTTTACTGTTCATTGATCATTAAGGCTTAGAAACCACTGGATGATAGAACAAAGAACCACCAACGAAATGATGACTGTTCATCCATCATTTCCAAGTTGCTTCAGTTTTGCTGAAACCTGCCTCATTGGTGGTCGAGCAGATACCGATTCAGAGGTACACGACAAAGCAATCTTTAGCATTTCAGACAATCTATCCTTTTGTGCTGAATCCCCTAGTCCACAACAAAAGAATTCACTGGTCTTGCCTTCCTGCATCAGCATCCGTCCCCATGAGACAATCGTAAAACCATTGCCAAACTGTGCAAACGATGGATCCAAAGACCTCTTGCCTGACATCAACTCCAGGAGAACAACCCCAAAACTGTAAACATCAGCCTTGTCAGAGACCCTGCAGGTGGTTGCATACTCTGGTGCCACATACCCAAAGGTACCAGCAACATCGGTTGTGGCATGTGTTTGTGTAACCTCTATTAGCCTTGCCAAGCCAAAATCTGACAAGTATGCATTGTGATCCTCATCAAGCAGGATATTGCTTGGTTTGATATCTCGATGAATTATCCGAGGTGTGCAGGAGCAGTGAAGGAATGCCAACGCTTGTGCAACATCCACAGCTATCTTGTGAATCTCAGTCCAGGACACCTTTCTACTCCCCATCTCATGTATGAATGTCTCAAGGTTCCCACCAGAGAGATAATTGTAAATGAGGAAAGTGTCCGATTCTCCTAGATGGTACCCAATAAGCGTAACAAGATTCTTATGCCGAATTCTTCCAAGAGTTCGAATTTCCGCATCAAACTGCTGGAGACCTTGGAAACGCTCCATGGCTAACCTCTTCACTGCTACCAGAAAACCAGGAACCAACTCAGCTTTATAAGTGGCACCAAAACCACCATTGCCGATCAAGTTTTGGATGCTGAAATTGCTTGTAGCTAGGATAAGGTTCTCATACGTAAGCTCAGGCGGTGCATCAGTGAAAGTCATAACTACCTTAGTCCTCAGGTTAGAAATCTTTGCTCGCTTCCTTCTTTCGAAAACAAAGAAGAGAAGAATCACAAGAAGAAAAGATATAACTGCAGCTGCAACAGAAGCTAAAATCACAATTAAAGACTTGGATCTAGTCATTTGGCCAACCCATTTCTTAGCCGCCTTCCCAGAACCGGACTCTTCAGTTGGCGATGCAGATGCATTTGGACCCAAACATTGGTGCAGCAAGGGATTGCCAATGAAGGAGCCACAATCAGCAGAGTGACGAAGATTAGGAATATCGCCAGATAGGTTGTTGAATGAGACATCAAGAGTCATTAACTGTGCCAGATCACTGAATCTGGGAGGGATGCTACCTGTAAGATAATTCCTCGACAAATCCAGAACCTCCAGCGTAGCCAAATCACCAAACTGCCCAGGAATATGACCTGTTAAATTGTTAGCCCTCAAAACCAAGTTCCTCAGAAAATGCAGAACACCGATTCCAGCAGGTATCGATCCACTGAGCTTGTTATAACTAGCATCAAAACTTTGAAGAGTGTCACAGCTCGAAAGCGCATCAAGATTTCCTGACAAGTAATTACTACCCAAATTTACGGCAACACCAGTTACACCTTTGCAGAATCCGAAAAATCCAGCAGAAAGCGTGGCGTTGAACACATTGCTGTTCAGAAGCAAACCATATGAGTAATTTCCATCTAGGCTTAAGGTAATAGATGGCAGTGCACCACCAAAGTCATTGTTGCTGAAGTCATGGAGAGCGATGTATGCAGTAGCCCCCAACACAGAACCGAAAGGGTTACCAGTCAGTGCATTCCCAACCAATTCACCATAGTACTGCATTACAATATCCTCACCAATCAAATTCCTCGAGCCTTTGCTCCCCACAGATGAAAGAAGTGGGCCTGACAGAGAATTTCCACTGACATTAAGATAAGTGAAACACCCAATTGACAATTCTGCCGGCATGGAGCCCTCCAACCTGTTTGAACTGAGATCAAGAAATGTCATGTTTTGGCATTCCCCAAGCCACCCGGGCACTGTGCTGGCAATGTAGTTCTGTCCCAGGTTCAACGCGCGAAGGCTGCAGGTGCCATTCCTGTGCTCCGGCAACCGGCCGTCAAGGTTGGCCCCTGGTGCCCAGAGAACCTGCAGCGCCGGGATGTTCAGCACTTCCTGCGGCAGCTCCCCAAGGAACGCGTTGAACTCCGACTGCTCCTCCAGCGACGAGGTGAGATTGGTGAGCACGAGCACGGCGAGGACCCGGCAGCCGGCGAGCTCGGTGGGGATCCTGTCGGTGAGGCTGTTGCGCGAGACGTCGAGGACGCGGAGCGCGGCGAGGCGGCCGAGCGCCCGCGGTACGGCGCCCTCCAGGACGTTCCGGGAGAGGTCGAGCACGCGGAGGGACCGGCATTGCGCGATCCCCGAGGGGATCCCGCCGACGAGGAGGTTGCCCGCGAGGCGGAGGTGGGTGAGCGCGGCGCAGGGGGCGGCGCCGCCGACGAGGAGATGCGGAGTGGGGGCGGGATTTCGCCCGAGAGGCGGTTGAAGCTGAGGTCGAGGGAGCGGAGGGTCGGCGAGGCGAGCGCGGCGGCGGGGACGGCGCCGGAGAAGTTGTTGGCGGCGAGGTCGAGCCGTTGGAGGCGCGGCGGGAGGGGAAGGGAGGTCGGGAGCGCGCCGGAGAGGGAGGCGCCCCGGAGGTCGATGGCGGCCACGGCGGCGGAGGACGGGTGGCACGTGACGCCGCGCCAGAGGCAGTGGCTGGCGGCGGAGGCGGAAGCGGTCCAGGCGGCGAGCGCGGCGCTCGGGTCGTTGGTCACCGCGGCCTTGAGCGCGAGGAGCGCGGCGATGTCGGCAGACGAGGTGGCAGCGGCGGCGAGCGGGATTAGGAGGAGGAGGAAGAGGAGGGGTACATGTGGAGCCGCCATGGCGGCGGCAGCGGAGGTGGGCGTGCCCGGCGAGCGGGCGGGCGAGTGTAGTGGAGGGAGGGAAGACGATGAAGGCAAGCGTGGCGTGGCGTGGCGTGGCGTGCCGTGGATTTTAAAATTCCTCCCTTTTTTAATCCAAGGGGAAGACGAAGACGGCGACCTTGACTGGTTTCTCAGCAGCCGAGTTCCACCCAACTGAAGCGCCGCCGCGTCTGTTCAAAAGCAGGAAAAAGAAAGCGCCGCGTCGGTGCAGTCGTCGGAAAGGATTCCCAACTGCCAAATCTACGACGGGATGGTAGGAGCTCGTAGACCCGGTTAAAAATGGGATCACGGCAACCTGATTCACCAAGAGTTGTTGAGAGCACACAGCATTTGCAGTGAGCAACACGAGCAGAGGAGGGGCAGTGGTTTTGGAATCCGTGGCGGCGAGCATGTGCCGAACCCGACCGTTGTGTGCCAAACAACACCACGGGATGGAGATGGAGGGAGCCGCACTGACGTGTGCTGTCGACATGGCGTCGCTCATTCGCTGATGAGACAAATCTAAACAATTTGGGCCCTGTTCGTTTCTCGCGCTCTAAAATTTAAGATCTGTCAGCATCAAAGAGAATCTTATTATTTATAAATATTTCGATCAATTTAATGACAAAATCCTATTGACAGATTGATGCTAATTTTTAAGATGAATCTAATGAGCTTAATTAATTTAGGTTTTGCAAAAATGATGCTACAGTAACCGTCTTCTAATCATGACTTAATTAACGTCATTAAATTCGTCTCGTAAATTAGTCTAGGAGCCTGTAATTTATTTTATAATTAAACTTTATTTAATACTTATAAATAGTAAGATTCTTTTTGATGTGACAGTCTCTAAAGTTTAGACGTAAGGAAACGAACACACCCTAAGACAAAATCTAAACAATTTGGACCAGTAATAGGACCTTCCTGCTTTGCTGTGTACACCCAAAAGGTGTAGAGGCATTCCGTTATCTAAAAAGGACCTTCCTGCTCGAGTTCGGGCTGCAGGCTGTGCGGCCCGGTTCGGTAGGAACAGTGCTGTGCAGGATTCCTCCAGGTGACAAGAGACGTGGCTTCGATTCGCTTACTTGTTCTCTCATCATCGTACATCAGTTACCTTCCAAGCGCGGCGACACGGTGTCGGTCCCTCGCAAATGGAAAAAGCAGAAAAAGAAGAAACCTTCAATAATGAAAGCGCGACAATGATTGAAGAGAAACGTGCGCCACCTCCCATGGAGAACTCGACGCGAAAAGAGTCAGCTGTTCGAACGGCGGGAATGTTTGTACAGCGTCATCGACGAACGGTGATTCCACGCAACGCAACGAGCAGGGTTATTTACTTTTTCACCATCCTCCCAACATGGTCATTCCTAAAAGCCACCCTTCCGAACGGCCATTCCCATACACACCTCTTTTCCACCTTGTAGCTCTTCCTTGCCACTTTTTCTCCCTGGCGTGTGTATGTATCTTTTTTTAATATTCTAAGCATAGATTGAGGTGGAATATAATGCGAAGTTTAATATTCTAAGCACCTCGTAGCTCTCCCTTGCCATTTTCGTACGCAATATAATGCAACAGGTTTGCCTTCGGCATCAAATTATATTTTGGTGAAATAGGACACAATCACACAATGGAGGAACAAGCCAAAGCAAAGTTCAGACATGGTTTGCTAACGGGTTCTTGTTACATAAATAAGGTGCAGAATAAAACAAAATTTATGGTCACTAACAGGTTTTTTGTCATCAGACAATACGTAGTTTAGACATGGTCACAAAATACAAAGTTTGATGTTCAAGGTTAATGGTGGACTTTGGCCGTTTTGGTGTACGCAAAATCTGAATTCAGCTTCACTATCTTTCTTTCATCCTTATGGTTTCTATTATTCTGTACCCTTTTCGTATACTCAATATCAACAACGTTCAGTTCCTGGGTGTAGGTCCGGTGCTTGTCGAAGGCATCAAGCAGATCGCCATGCGCCGTTCACCTGTGTCACCTCCGTCGAAGAGAGGAACGAGAGCAGCCCTGTGTTTGTTCGAACCAAGGCAGCTCTGTTGTGGAAAGAAGCAGGGGAATGATGGTCTTTTTTCATTTGTTTTCCACTTCAGCCAATCCTAGGAATAATAAAAAAGACACCTGTCCATATATGGGGAAGAAAATGGCAAGGGAGAGCTACGAGGTGGGGATAGGGTGGTGTTTGGGAACGACCGATCGTTAGGGTGGCTTTTAGGAATGACCACCTCGGGAAGATGGTGAAAAAGTAAATAACCCCAACGAGCACGCACTCCATGTCTCCATCCTCTTCACTTTTCTTTCAGGCTGCCGAACTGAGCCCACGCAGGCTGCTTTTTGACGCCACATGCTGCGCGACACAAGGCAGGGTATAGCTTTTGGCCGGAGCTAGGCTCTAGAGACATGGTCGGCAGGCGGAACAAAATAGCTGACACCAAACGTCCTGCTAGACACCACGGCAAACCAGCCACACGCACAGCGGCACAGGCCAGGCACAAGGGATGGAGCACCTACCCTCGTGATTTAGCCGTGGCTTTATATAATTTAACTCTCCGTATATATTTACGTTATAAAGATCCTAAACATCAGCGTTGAGATGGCCGAGTTGGTCTAAGGCGCCAGATTAAGGTTCTGGTCCGAAAGGGCGTGGGTTCAAATCCCACTCTCAACAAAAGATTTTTGGTTTTTGGTTGCAGTAGTATATTTAATACTCCCTCCGTCCAGAATATTTGGCGATTCTGAGCTCATCCATTTTTTCCAAAATGTTTGGCATTTTCACTTTCCGAGACACCTTTCTCTCTTTCCAATACACCTCTATCTCTATCCTCCTCGTTTCCTGCGCACCTATTTTATTCCTTCTCTTCTTAATTTCCGTATCACAGAGCTAGAATGCCAAACATATTGGGACGGAGGGAGTACTATTTAAGTAATAAATCCAAAAGATGTTCATCAAATGTGGTCGTGCCGGAGTGGTTATCGGGCATGACTAGAAATCATGTGGGCTTTGCCCGCGCAGGTTCGAATCCTGCCGACCACGTTTTATTCTTCCTTTTTTGAACGAAATGTTCCTCTTTTCTTATGGTTTGTCTGAAGGACCTTATGTTATTTTCGCGTGTCTCTTTTTTTCCCCTTTGGGTGGCTTTGTAATGCATTCAGTTAGCAATGAACATTTTGGCGTTGATAGCAGGCATATACAAATGTAGGTCTCCACGTCTTAGCAAGTTCAAACGCTAGATAGAGTCGAAAAGGGAAAGCACCATAGCCTGCAGGCGTCTTGTAGAACCCTCACATGACCGGACCCACCTGTCTGTCTAAAAGAGCACACTTTAAGGCGGTTGGGTATAATTAAGCACTTCCGGTCCGGTTCGTCCTGGTGCGTTACTCGAACTCAGGAGCGGACCAAGAACTGCCCTGGGGCGTGTGGCTGCGCTGCGTCGCGTCGCCTCGCCCCGGCGATTTTTCCGGCGAACCAACGACGCCAGCCACATCCAGACCCGGGCGAACGGGAGAGGAAGCGTGTGGACACGGAGCGCAGCCTGATCCCTGAGGCAGAGAGAGCCGTTGGTGCGGCGCCGCCCTCGCGTTTCTGTTCTAGGTGAGGAAATTCCCCTTCCCCGGTAACCTTTCGATACGCACTGGCAGCGTTGGATCGTCCTGCAATTTCTGCGGTTTCTCCTCTTGAATTACTCTGTGCCTAGGTTTCCTCTCTTCTTTCTTCGGGATTTTTACCGCCTTGGCAGATTTGGGGTTCGTTAGCCTATGCTTCCTTTTACGCAATGTTTTCTAGAGTGCGCGCAGTAGATTTTCCAGGGGAATGCTCTTACTTTTGTGCCGAATTGGTCGGATTGCTTTGTGCTAGTTTCATACATTTGCCCTAAAGATCCAATCTTTCTGACCGCACAAGCAATTTCCACAAAAAAAAAAGAAAGAAAGAAAAGAAAGTTAAACTTGTCCTGTTTTAGCAATAGAAATGGCAATGCATTTCCTTTCGTGTGAAAGAGAAAGTATTTAGTAGTACACTTTTCCAGTGTTTCTTCTTGGATTGGCCCGTTTGTAGTCGTGCGCGCATTCCGTACTTCCATTTCTCACTAACATAATGACGTGTAGAAAATGAAAGAGAAACGGTATTACGGAACACTTCTTTTTCCATTCCTGTTCAGTTTTCTTTGCGGGTTTGACTCTGCACACGCATTGCTTCTCATCCTCGTTTACTTGCTCCGTGCAGTCACTTCAACTCCGAGTTGTCTTGTTGGGACTTTGGGAGAGTCAGTGGCCAATTTAGGGGGACTCAAATTCTCGTGACTTGGATTTCAGGCAGCCGTGCAGGTCAGTGGTGAGCAATGGAGCACTGCTATTTGAGGCAGCCTGTCCCGAGGGCTGATGCAGTGTCCGAGAGAAGGTCCAGGTTTTGGCAGATGGATGCGACACCGGCACCCCGTTCAGAGGTCATCTGCCCCAAGCCTCGCCGTGCTACTCGGCCTCCATTCGCTATGGAAACCGCGAGCAGAGCCAGCCCCAGGATGAACGGGTTAGTTCTTTGATGTGTTTCATTCTTTACTGTAAGATTACTGTAAGATTTATCAGTTTTGTGGTAGATAAATACTCAATTAATTGTGAGATGTACATTCGACTGTGCACTCAATTACAGAATGGTTCTCGTTGGACGATGACAGGGACATAAGAATTTGATATGCTGTATGGCTTTGTTGTGCAATTTTTGAATATCGCATACCTACTAGTTTTGCATTGTGTGGTATATCTGATCCGGAGAATTTACATAGGGGTAGCCCTTATTTCTAGGAAGTAGGCACAATAGAAAGGTCTGTGTTAAGATAGAAAAAAGATGGACAAGCATATCACCATTCACCAGCTTAGAAATACACCTAGAAATTAACTCCACTGGAATAAAATTTATGCTTTGCGTTGACTTTTCATGCAAGAAACTACTCCCTCCAGTTTTTTATTGATGTCATTAGGACAAAACTTTTAGTTCAAAAATGAGCTAAAAATGTTATGTCAAATATTAAAAATCTGAGGGTGTATGTTACAAGGCTACCATGTCTGTACTATGTAGTAGATTGTCCTGATGGATGTAGTCAGTGGTAACGATTTTAGTAGTCTGAAATTAATCAAGACATTATTTGCTGAACATTTACTTGTCATAACTGCAGTGCTTTACCGATGTACAGATCAGACTCCACTTCTGATATACTTGATCTTATCCTCAGTAAGGTAATTACCAAAATGTTTATTTGTTTGATGGATGCAGTAGCTTAAACTGCCATTCTTGACTCAAATTTGATACAGATTTCCTATTCTGTTTCTCAGAATGACTTGGATTGTGACATTGATTCGAGCAGTCAGGTGGGTTTTTTATGTGGCTCACCTCCTGTGCGCACTAATAACCCTGTTATCCATGATCCACAGTTCGGCAAAAGGATGCCATCGTTTTCTCCTTTAGGTAGTTGTGATGGGCAAAATCCTTCAGGTAAAGTTGAAGTAGGTTCTCCATCTTGCGGTGCTAGCAACCCAAAAGTTAGAATCGAAGGTTTTGCTTGTGGAAAGTCAGAGGCCCACTATGCAGTTACCTTTATCTGAGCATTTCATTGTTCAGTTCCTGATTTTGATTTTGAGCCATCCATCACACCTCATAAATCACCACAGCACCGGATATAGTTAGTTCCTTCAATCCTTAAAGCTAAGCCTCATCAGGCTTGCATTCTACCCTTATGATTGTAGCAATGGCAACTGTGCAGTCGCAGAGAGCTGTAAGATGTACAAAGTCGAGGTCCGCATATGTAACTTGTAGTCTGTGTCTACTAAATGTAGATGGAGTTCCAATGTTTCAGGATAGTCAATACTGTAAATAGAGCTGTTTTTACCCTTGAAATGAGGTGCAACATGTTTTCTCCCCAGAATTATGAATGCATACTGTTTTGTCCCATGAGGCGACTTTGTTATGTTTATCACATGTCCATTCTGTTGCCAGTGTATTTGCCGATCGGCACCTGGTAACTCCTGAAATCATGTTACATTTTATCGATCTCTTGAAATTTTCCTTCCTTTGTACGTCACTCCCAACCATTTTTTTAAAATGATCTTATAACGATTTATTTTCCTCCTCTAGTATTATCAGCTTGAAAGAAGACTTTCATTGCTTCAATATTTGAGGTAATTTTTATGGTGACATAAGAAATACTTCCTCCGGTCCAGAATGTAAGGATTCTAAACTTTCAAACTTTTGTCCGAAATGTAAGCATTTGGGGCTCTTCATGTGGACTCCACGTCATTTAATTCCACCAGCCCAACCTTATCTCCAGCGTTTTCTTCCCCAACGAAGCAACCAAAGAGCCTTGGCCAAGTCCTCCATGGCAGCTCTGCTGCTATGCTAGCACGCATACTCCTCAACTTTCCGCCTCTCTCCTTCGCTTGAGGTGGCGCCTCGGACAGCAGCAGTAGCACCTCCCTCCCTCATGCTATGGCGGCGGAGCTTCCCTTCCTCCTCGTGTGATGGCGCTGCCTCCCTTCCTCCCTGCGAGATGGCAGCAGCAGCGTCTCCCTCCATCGCGTGACGGCTGCGGCACTTCGCTCCTCCTGAGCTCGAGTAGCAGGTCCAAGCAAGGTGTGGCTTGAAGCATTGAATATGAGGCATTTTTTTCACAAGTGCTGAAGGGCCTAGATGTCTTTTCCTCTTTCAGTTATTCTGAGATTTGAACTCTTGGAATCCTTACATTATGGACCGGAGGAAGTAGCGATAAACAATTTGTTATTAGGTCCATTGCAAATTCAACAAAATTATGAATAGAAAATTCAAACGAATTCAGTTCACCTTAATTTTTAGGTGTATTAAATAACTTGATAAAATTCTAGAAAAATTATACATGATTATATCTTGTGATGTATTATTTTTAATATTTTTCATGGTTCATCTTTGAAGAAAAATAGTTTTATAATACTCGAGAGAGGCACACAAGGAAAAGAAAATCTCAAGCGATGGCATAAAAGGGAGAAGTAGTTTTTCAGTGGCACTAGACAAGGCATGCCTTGTTTTCCATACAATCAATTTGGTATTCGAATTTGATCTTCATGGATGCACTTTAGCAGAGATGTTGACGAGAAAACAGAGGAGAAAAATAGCAAGTGTCACTATGGATCGAGAGACCTGACACTGAGGTGGGGAGAAAACGCCATGCCGACGAGGGACACAAGGGTGCCAGGTTCATAGCGCCGATACCAGTTACCTGCTCTTCTTCCTTTTCCCTCGCCTCCTTTGTCTCCCACCGTCGGGTGGTGGCATCCGTTGTCCACCGCGACTAGGGTGTGGTTGGGTTGGGTGTTCGCTATGTCCAACAACCTTATTTGTAGGAAATAAGCATACCAAGGATATAGGGAAATACTTTAATCAACATAGAGGCATACATCCATCCTAGCTTAATTATTAATTATGGTTTAATATAAATATTAAATCTCTGATTATACTATTAAATATGTCTAGTTGTACATATGTCTTACTAATGCGTCAAATCATATTTTGAAGTACAAAAATATCAAATTCTGTCAAATTGACGTATATTTGATATAATTTGATATTTTGGTACTTCAAATTATGATTTGGCAACATATCTAAAACTAGTATGATATATTTAATAGTATAATCAAAATATTCAATATTTATATCGAATCATAATTAATACTAATTAAGCTATGATGGGCATACCCCTATGCCCACAAAAGTTGCATCTTCCTTCTTAACCGAGGAAGAAGAAATAGGAACTCAACATATAAAGAGACAAGTGTCTGCACCAAGAACACAAGATTTTCCCATAGTACAATAAGTTCCAACTAATTGTGTGAAATAATGAAAGTTCCAACCAAACTAGAACAAATTTGTGGTTAATGCTTACTTATTTGGTCTTCACCTTTTGAGCATGAAATGCTGCACAAATCTTCCTCCAACTCCTTACGGCGATGAGGGTTGGGATTAGGACCCATGAACTATTCGCGCCAATAAAGTACGCCCAGTAGTAGAATGGACTGGCCCAGAAGTTGAAGCCATCCAAATAGGCAGTGATGAAGTACACTAAGCATCCATAGAGCTGGCCCAAACACACAGCGAACTGGAGAATGTGGCTGTAGGACTTACGGGATCCAATGGCATAGCTGCAAACAAAAAACTTGTAGTCAGATCGGAGAAAAAAGCGACATTATGATTCTACAGTCATATAAGCACATCACATATGCCACATATAATGACTCCACACATCTGCACAAAAACTTCAGAACACTACAGATAATCATGCTATACTTTCTCTGTTGCTGTGCTTTGGGGTTTGCTCAATTACTCTATGAACACTTGAAACGAAAAAAAATACTTTGTGGATCAATTCAATTAATAGGGACAAAAAAGATTGGATAGAAGGTTATTCGATCATCTAATAGAAGCAAACTCTAGAAATGAGTGGTTAAAGTAATTGATGGCTCTGTTCGGTAAATTTTTTAAAGTGAATCTGTGTTCTGTAAATCAATCACAATATTCAGTAAGTTGACAGAGTTGGTCACATATGGTATTTTTGCAAGCACGCTTGGAAGTTGGAAACGTCAAAAATAATTCTTGTTACATTGTGTACTAGAGATTCCTAATAGGCTTATTTGAATGTAGTCATATCACCACAACCATTATTACTCAAACTATTAAGAACTGTGATATCAAGGAGCCCAAGCATACTACATTCCATTCCTTTTTTATTTCATTGATTTATAGTATCCCATTCCATGGCCTGCTCGAATGTAGTCAAACCACCAAAAACCATTATTACTCAAACTATTAAGAACTACGATACCAAGGAGGCCAAGGATGCTACATGTTATCTCACTAGGAGTCATCCCTACGCAAGTCCAGTTGGCTACCGGGATCAAATAGCTTCGCTTGCACAGGCCTAGAAATCCTAAGAAGAAGAATTCCCTAGCTGACATCTTAACCAAGTACTTCGTAAGACCCCTATCTCCAATAATTACCCGAGGATCAACAAAGCAAGACAAGGCAGACCCTACGGCGTCTTTGTCTATTACGTTCACTACTACACCTGAAAATGCTAGGCTAGCCAGTACAGTCCTTCATCATTTCACATTTCACTGATTTATAGTCTCATTTTATTATTCCTTCTGCCGCATTCCATGGCCTGCTTAAATGTTCTCATGGTTCATCTGGATCTAGCATGGAGCAGCAAACTCTGAACTAGGTGCATGCTAATTCAGAGGTTGATGATCTAGCATAACTGCCAAGGGATGATTTAGTAAGCAATAGAGTGAAATTCTGGGGACAGTATAAATGAGGCTCAAGAGTATTGATACCATTTTTGTCACCAACTGGGCTGTAACAAAGGCAAGTCAGGGCGCAAAAGTTCAACAATAGGTAGTAGAATACACATGTATAATGCATTTTGCATGTGTAGGAGAGATAAGAAACGAAGCCATACACTGCAAGTAGTGATGCGGGTCCTTCTAACACAGCTGTGATTCCTTCCACGGTGACAGTTGCAGTGTCCCTGGCGACATATCTGGAGTCACCTTTGCTGTACTCTTTCCCTGAACAGACGCACTATCGTTGGCAACATTTTGAATCAAAATGGTAATCCATCTACTACAAGAGAAGATATCCTGGAGCTTACAAACTTCATCGAAGTAGTCTGGGTTCTCCCTCTTGAAGAAATCTGGCCTGAAGACGAAGGGGCCCTCGATGAGAATGTGGGTTAACCCGGTGAATGCCCACCAGCACATGAGCAGACGGTCCATCTTGGAAAGTCTGCGACATCCTCCTACAATTTGCAACAAGCAACTATTTGAGCTGAGTTTTTTTCCTTGAAAATGCAAGATTAGTTGACGCTTCATTATATTAAGAAAAAAATAGATAAAAATCCGTTACGGTCCGAACAAACACACAAACACACCCACATAACGACACACCCACACAAACGAACACACACTGACGTGCGCGCGCACACATCGACCCATCCACACGACATGGCCATCGTAGTGGGAAGGAGCTGCTCCAGGATGACGCCTTCAGAAAGATCGTGACGTCTAGACGTCACCGTCACCTGATCCGGCAAGCCGGCTCTAGGCTTTCGTCCGTGGTCTCCGAGGATGGAAACTAACACAACATCTCATCAACGCCTTCAACAAAGGAACAAAACTCGAAAGCTTCATCATTGCCGGCATGGTGATATCATGTAGGATTTCTTTCGATTCTGCTACAATCTCCATCACCGAGATCAGCTCGCAGCCCTCTCGAGGCATCACGTCGCAGGCAGTAGCACCGTTGCCTCTCTGGAGAGAGGCTCGGGCTCCCCCCCCCCCCCCCCCACACGAGTTGTGACCCGCGCTGTGTACCAACTATTTGAGCTGAGTGAGAGCTACAGATAATTTCGCCCTGTTGAGCTGATCAAAAAGCCAGCTTATGCTGACTGCTTATTCCAAGAAGCATAAGCTGGCTTCTTGACCAGCCGAACAAGGCCTTTATCATCTTGTATTACACAACCAGGATCAGTAAAACAAATTGACGTGGATTCGAATAGAATGTCGTTGATTGCTGTACTGAATAATTAAGAAGAAGCAGTAATAATCTACCATGCAAAGAGCCCAGGGAAAAAAACAGCGTGCGTTCAATTACCGGAGAGGAGCCAAACGGTGAGGACCACGACGAGAGAGATGCCCAGGTAGGGCGCCACGATCTGGCCCTGTGACAGCTGCAACGGCACAAAGCCTGGCAGCTCCAGCCCCGACGGGGTGTAAGGATGACTGTGTGCCGCCATTGCCGCTGCTGCCGCCGCCGCTGTCTCCGGTCTACGCGTCTGCTGCTCTTGCTACAGCAGCAGCGTCGTGCTTAAAATAACTTTTGCGGCGCGGATCGGATCAAAGGTCAGAATCAGATGGGCGCAGCGGCAGCGCGGAACAGAGATGGACGGGTGATGGGTCGTGATTGTGACTCGTGATGACTGACGGCATGAGCTAAACTAGCGTTTTTTTTTATTAAAAAAATCAGCTACCGGATCTGCCAGTGTAGCATGGTTGTTTGAGCTGGGTGCAAATGTCGGACTACCTTCAAATTTTGGTACTCATGATAATTGTTACAAAATTTGGTGTGATTCTTGATTTGGCAAAATTTTCACAACTCTAAATTTGTGGCAAATATGTTTGAAAATAAAATATTTTTTTAACAATTTATAAGGTGTAGTAAAGTAGCAAAATCTTAAAGCACTTTGTTTAGATTTTTAGTTTAGCTCAGGCCCCAATCAAATAATCAAGGAACTCCAATAAAAAAAAAGAGATCCAAACTAGGAGGAGTTAGATGGGTTTTAATTAAGAAGAAGAAAACCATAAAAAATATGTATCAAAATTCAAGGTTGTGGGGGCTCAAACCTCGGTGATTAGGGATGTACCACCTAGCCAACTAGGACAAACCCAATTCCTAAGGAACTTCAATTTAGAACACATCATAATTCATAACGTATCCCTGTGTTGCCTCGTTTATAGGATCACTATGATTGCTTGCCCTGTTCGTTTCCTGCCCTCTAAATTTAGCATTGTCACATCAAAGAGAATCTTACTATTTATGAATATTTTGATCAATTTAATGACAAAACCCTATTGATAGATTGATGCTAATTTTTGAGATAAATCTAATGAGCTCAATTAATTTATATTTTGCTAAAGTGATGCTACAATAACCGTTTTCTAATCATGACTTAATTAACCTCATTAGATTCGTCTCGTAAATTAGTCTAAGGGTCTGTAATTTATTTTATAATTAGACTTCATTTATAATACTCTTAAATAGTAAAATTCTTTTTGATGTGACAGCTATAAAGTTTACACCCTAAAAAATGAACACACAAAAGTCTCTTCGACATGCCAGAGGATAGGCATGTTTGGGTAACGCAGTGCACACTCACTATGTAGATGTATTGTGACATTAGTTTTATGTTTTAGCTCTGTCTTTTACAATGAGTACAACTGGTATTTTACTCAAGAAGGCAACAGAGTGGGTGGGAGACTCATCTGTACATTCTTCTGCCTCACTCTCCTTCGTTTCTATGGAGTCCCAACCAGTCGAGGGATTGAGCATCCGTACATTGAACCCGGACATGACTGTAAAGACGGTTCCAATGCAAATTGACAATACTTGGTATCTCATGGCTCAAGAGAACTCCTTTATCATCATTTAGCTTACCAAATTGACGCAATTCCTCATCACATATTTATATACTGATTTTTAAAGAACTTTTTTTTGAAAATTTAATTCAAATGTGCTGTATTACTGAATGAAATGTGAATTACTGCAACAGGTCATAAAACGGGTGTTAAAACCCAAAGCCCATATCGTATTAGCCGTTAGATCTAGATCCAACGTCAGTGAAAGTCCCCCTGTCAGGGTCCCTTGAGCCGAACTGTCCTTACCGGCAATCCCCGTCCAAAAATTAGCCTAAACCCTCCTCTACGGCGACCGGCGGCGGTGGCGGCGGCGATGGAGAAGGTCCCAGCGGCCTCGGCTATGGACTGGAGCATCGAACTAGACAGGGGCCTGCGCTCCCGTAACCAAGGTAGCCTCAAGCCCTCCTCTCCTCTTTTTTCTTTCACTATTTCTCCCGCTCATCTCCGCCCCCGTCCGGTCTCAGGCACGCGCGTCCAAGCCCTCGACGCCGCCGGTCCGCGCCTCCGCCAGCTCTTCGCGTCTCTCACAATTCCCACGCCTGTCGCCTCTGTGTTCGGCGTCCTGCCTGACGAGGCGCGCCTCTTCGCCGAGACCATGCTCCTCTGCCTCGCCACCGAATTCAGGACCGCCGACGGCACCCTCCGAGCTCACATCGTCAGGTGCCTCCTCGCCGCCGGAGGATGTGGTGGGATAGTAGGCGCGCGCGTCGCGGAGCCAGACCAGCTGCTCAGGAAGGTTCAGGTGGTCTACGACACGGGCAGCGAGCGGGAGAGGGCGCTCGTGCTGCGTATGTTCGGCTGCCTCGCTGGCATTACCAAGGACAGCGTGCACGTCCGCTCCCTCATTCTCTCCAGCTTGAGTGCCTCCTCTGCTCTTGAGGTCCGCCTCGCTTTTCACGACCGTGTATCTGAATTTTGAAAGAAAAATGTCTTTCTCAATGTTTGACCTCAATTGGGTCACATAAATTGTTATTGGGATTTTTTTTATTTGAATTAGGATAATGGATATTCTGAAGACAAACAATTGTGCTTGTCCTGTGGCAGGTGAAGGCGGCATTGTTTGCAGCTGGCTGTATTTGTCATCTGTCAGAGGACTTCTCATACATCATCCTTGAAGTGCTGAGGGGATTGATTTTCTCAGGAAGATCAGAACCGAAAGTGATCGTGGCAGCAATTAAGGCTTTCTCTAAGCTTGATTGTACGTTGGCTGTTGTCCATAGAGTTCATGAGGTGTCTATGGATATACATTTGCTGCTTCAATACCAAATTTGTTCGCTTACTTCAGTTGAGACCAACATGTTTGGATACGTATATTGAACTAAAATTGCACAATGTCCAAGATAATATAGATGTGACTGATATGTTATTTCTCAGTTTTCATATGGAATGAAATTTACAGTCTGATGTGTGGGTGGGGTGGGGGACATGCTCGTCTTCACTTCCTAAGTTAGCTATTTCTCATATTTTTTGCATGCAGTTATCTGCACTGAAGTTTAAACAAGAGTTTTTTTAACACCACAGGTTGGTAAACATTTGATTCTTGGCACACTGGAGGATGTTTTCAAAGCTGAAATGCTCTCTCCACTCTCAAGACTGGCATGCAAGTCGATCGTTTTGTTTAGTGATCAGGTAATGCCATGCCAGTGATCTATGCTCTGTGTCATTACAATAAACATATGCTTGTGTTTAATAATTCCCTCAATTGTCTGTAATCTTGAAAAATATTTGGTAAGAAAGTATTTTAGCTATATATAATTCAAATGAGCAAGTTGGGGTAAGCAGAGATGAAACCCACAAGACGCAATAAAAAAGAAACAAAAAAGAGGAAGACAGAAAGGAAAAAGAGAAAAAAGAGGGAAAAAGTAAGGAAAACAACTAACATAGAAGGAAAAAAAGGGTTCTGGATGTGAATTGCTAATTTCTACCTTTTCCTATTTCCTATGTATGGCTATCTCCTTAACAGCATTCCGACTCTCTTCACGGACCCCTCCCATGGCTAAAAGGCTTTCTTTTGTCGTTGTATAGTTCAAATTGGCATTGGCATTGCGATCTTTTGCTTTCGTAACAATATCAGTTGTGATACAGTCTTTTTTAATTTATTGAAAAGTTGCTTTTTTCTGCTTCCCAGAAGTAAATTTAAAGCCACTGCTAGATGAGATTTACAATTTTGTACCTCTGAGTCAATAATATGCACGAACTCTAACCCATACAACATCCCCTTTGATTTATACTGCTGCAAAATTGTATGTTAATTCAAAACTATACATTATCTAGAGATCCCCATTGTTTATTGACTTTGAATGAATTGCAGGCGCAGTTACTGTTAAGGTTTCTGGATCATGACTCTTCTTCCTCCATGAAGTCCATGGCATTAAAGTGTTTATATTTCATGTTTCATAGAAATACCTGCCAATCTAATGTTGGCAGGACTATCTTCAGCAGATTATTGCCACTAGTGAATGATGAGGATTTTCCACTTCAATTTAAGAGCAATTTGTTAAGGATTCTGCAGAGAGTAATGACTATCTTTTATGCTTCCTAATTTAGCCTTTCTCGTTTCTCTCTTTCTTATTATCTGACGGGGAAAAACATTCTCAGATTTTATGTGGTAAAGCTCCACTCATTCATGATCTCAATAGTTCCGAGTTATCTAAGCTTATTCTGGCTGCTGAAAGCTCTTTACATTCTTCTTCCTGGGAGATGCAAGGTGCAGCTATTGAAATTCTAGTCGAAATCTTATGCTTTCTCAAGCAAGGAGGCTCAGATCTGACTATGATCATTCTGAAAGGTTCAACGTCTGAATATACTGAGTGCCAAGGAATTACCAACAGAATGTCATTAACTTCTGAAGAAAATGTCAGGGACAGATATCTGTATAAGATCATAGCAGTGATAGTGAATCATAGTATATCTCTGGTCAAGCAAGTAATTGACAAGGAAAACAAGAAACACACCAGCACAAATACATGCATATCATCCGACCTGAAAAATAAATATAAAGCTCTTTTCAGGCTTATACTGAAGCTTGTTATGTGCTACCCTTCTGCAGCTGCTGTTGTTCTTGACAATCTAAGATGTCTAGTAACTGAACTGGCTCAGATTAATAATGGTCGTTACTGCAATGCTGTCGACAATGTTGAACTGTTAGCTGCAACTAATGAAGTTGCTCTCTTTGAAACAGATACTTCCCAGTCAAAACTTGATTCCACTGCATTGAATGGGAAGAGGAATGAACCAGTAATGCATGATCTGTTTCTGTGCATTCTCAAATGTGCAAGTGCTTGTCACTATATGCTTTGCAAAAGACCTGGTGATAGGTGCAGCCTTCATGATTGCACTAAGGATCTAATCAGGTGTGTGCATCAGCATGACTCACAGTATTGGAGCACATATGAAACCTTCCATATGCTAATGTGTGCCTGTATAGCACGAAATACTTGTAAAAGCAGAAATAGTGATCAAGAACCGGTTGATTCAAAGGTAGAGCCTGATATATTCTTTACCCCTCCTGCTTGGATAGCTCAGGAATTATGTGCACTACGAATGACAAAAATGCTTATAAAGAAGCAGAAATATTGGGAAGCTTATAGATCTTCTATGTACTGTTGTCGTACAGGTCTCTGGTTCACAGCTTCATTTGTCTTCAGAAAACTGGCAGATGCTTTTAAGCCAGGCCCTTTCAGTTTTTGGTACAAATCATTGCTACTCTTTTCTGCTGGGGAACTTGAGTTGAAGTTATTGCTATTTCCATCAGCAACTACAAAGTTAGTTGGCGAGCTTAAAACAGAAGTTGATCTTAGTGAGGATCTTTACTGTGCTGAAACAGATGCTGACAGTATTCTCAGAGGATCTCAAGAGTTGCATGGTCATCGAGCAAAGATCACTGGTATTCATGGCAGAACAATCTTAGCAAACGATGCCCTTGTGTCAAATGTCTCTTCAGATTGGGACTTCTTTTTCCAGAGGTGGTTCATTAGCCTTAGGTCATCATTTCTTGAGGTTTTAACTGATGTTCTTGGTATTCTTAGTGCACATTCTTCTGCTTATGAAGCTAGAGAAGGCGAGTTATCTGTACCTGGAGAGTTTCTCAACGACCATGTACTTGCTTTGACTAATTGCTCTTTGAGACTAGGTGACTTGGCAAAGGGTTACGATCTTCTTGCTGCATCACATATGGACATGGATCATCAGAGTTTCAGTAGTATAGCCAGGCTTGCTTTCATGTGCTCACTTTTAGCATTTTGCACGGCATATTCTGTAGACTTGTCAGAGATGTATAGTCATGCCGAGCCCTGCAAGTTTCCGAAAAGGTTTTCTCATGCTTCAATCCTGCAAGATTTACAAGGAAGAGTAGATGTCTCTGACAGGCAGATAATTTCCCAACTGCGGCAATTTATGCCCAATTCTTTTGGTGAACCGAACTGCTTACAGTCCTGCACACGGATGAGTTGTTCAGGAACACTTGAGAGGGATTTGTATTCTCTTTGCCGTTTTTCTGTGGCATCTTTGCTTTGTGTGCGTGGGCATGCTAAAGCTAAAGAAACAATAAATGGAGAGGACTGTTTATCTGCTTTGCATGGAGGGCTGCAATCCCTATCCAGAATATTTCTGAAGTCTATGGAATTTCCTTTTGTAGTTCCCAAGTACTTCTTCAGAGTAAGGTATATTTTCTGTTTCATTATGCTGGAGTCAGTTATCAAATCCCAACTGTACTTTATTAGCATTTGTTTCAATGAGTGAAATCCAAGACCGTTACTTGATAAAATCATTAAGGCCGTTAATACTTCTCATTATTTTTCCCAGTAGGTCATCATTTGTTATCATGTTTTTCTTTTGGTAATGTCTTGATATCAGACATTATCTTGCTTGCAATGGAGCTTTCAAACTCGAGATAACATTTTTTGTTGGGGGTCTATGCAGGCCTTGCAGTGGTGCTGAGCTTTACATGTTTGATTCAAATCCTATGAATAGAAGCGGAATGTCAATAGAGCCTGGTTTCCAGTTATCTCTGACTCTTTGCTTGAAGTGGAAGCGTGTGTTAGACAGAACTGCCATTCGCTTTGTGAAACTTTACTGTATTTTAGCTGCAAGCTCAGAATCCTGCTTGGATGCTTTAGGGACAAGCAAGCAGTTTGAGCCACAAAATACTTCTGAAATGGTTGAGCTGAATACCAAGCTACTGCATTACATAAAGAATGACTTGGGCAAGGGCAGAGAGAACAGGAACTTGCATTCCAGCACAGATATGGTGACTGCATTTGCTTCTTTTGAACCAACCGATAGTGGACAGGGATTCTCAAGTTGCCTGCTGGATGTCTCCTCGTTCCCTGAAGGTTCATATCAGATAAAGTGGCATGCATGCGGCCTGTGCGAGAACGGCTCCTATTCCTGCCTCCTGCCTCTAAACGGTGGTACTGTCTACTCTGTCCGGAAGCCCTGACTGAATGGCCGCTTGCGACGAGTTTTGACTGTATGCCCACAGGTTTACAGAAGCTTACTATGTGGTTGTGAACTTGTGATCATCCTCTCTGGCCAGGGTTGTTGTTTTTGTCACTGCCTTGCTTCTAATATCAGTGATCGCACACCATCTAATGATCGCACAACAGCGTGGTGTAACCTATGTTGTTGAAGCAAAGCTGCCATTACGAGGCATAGCCTTTGAACTTTTGAAGCTATTCACCAGATTTATCGTCAACCTTCACCTTCGCTGCTGTTCTGGAGTAGGTTTAGACTGACAGAGTACTTCTAATCAATGTCACTGAGTTTAGACTGACGGAGTAGTTTAGTTTGAACTTGAACGAAAGCAGGCAAAGTTGTAACTCTAGTATGTAGTAGTACAAAAGAAGAGGAAATACAGGATCCTGTTGAACTGTAACTTTGACAAGAGAAATACTTGGTGCTGAAGTTCTCTATGGTTTGTGCCTCGCGTACGGAGTGGAGTGGGATCGGTTGGTTCTATCAGTTGGTTAAACTGTCTTCAGTTCAATTCGCCCGCTCGCCTGCCAGCTGTCTATAAATACTCGTGCGGCCGTGCGGGCGCGCGGTGTGCTCTGCAAGCTGCTTTCCCTTCAAATTGCCCCGCGGCGAAGCGAGGCGAGGCGGAGTGGGGAAACGCGAGGCCAGTCTCCATTCGGAGGCGCCGACGCCGGAGAGAAGGCTAGCGAGCGAGCTCACCGGAGGCGGGCGCATGTGGGCGGCCGGCCATGGCGCTGCTCTGCTTCCTGCTGGACCTGCGCAACATCCCGCCTCCCTCCTCCACCGCCTCAAGCAGGTACGAGCACCATGCTTCCGCTCACCCGCTTCCTCTCTCCGCTCAAGCCTCCATCGAGGCTGCAGAGCTCCAAACCCGCCCTTACTAACCCTGTTCGTCGCCGCGGTGTCGCTTGCGGGCGCGCGCGCGAACCTGCAGTGTCTGTTCCACCTGGCCAACCTCTACGCCGCCACAACGTCACCGCCCCACCCCGGGTCCGCCGCCGCCGCCACCGCGCTCCCCGACCGCCTGGCCCTCGCCTACGTCCACCACGCTCCTCCTCCGATTCCTCATCCTCGTCGTCTTCCTCCTCATCGCCTGAGGTCCGTACCATTGTCTCTGGCGTCGATAGCGTCGTGTGTTAATGTTGCGCGCGTTACGTCTCTAGCGATTCGAAATTTACGTTGCCACAAACTGATTGCGTCCGTTGCTGCACAAGCTCAGATGCTTCATCTAGCACCCAATTGTTACGTTTCTGCTGGTGCAATGTTTGTATTCCCACGATTTTATTTGAGTTTGGCCAGCACATATCCCTTAATTAGCTATAAGTGTGCACGAATCAAAATGTCGGTTTACAGAGTTTGGTTATGCCTGCGCTATTGCCTTAATTTTGCCGGATCATTCTCTGTTTCAATCATGCAATGCAGAATGTAACTTTACCAACTTCTGTTTTCTGTAAAATGAGTCCAGTTCGTTGCTCTGTTTGCTGTAAAATGAGTCCAGTTTATTGCTATTGTCAAGTAATTCTGGTTTTCTCGACAAGCAAAAGAGAAGTAATTGTGGTCACTGTCAAGTATGTTTAATTGGATTGTTACTCGAATTGCTTGCTTGTCACTTCTAACAAAATATGTATATAATAAGATTACTTGAATGGCGGATGCTTGTCACCTTTTAACAGTAGACCTTATGCAAACTCTGGTTAAAGGACATCCTGTCCTACATACTTGAAAGTAAAGGAAACAGATTGAGTTTGAGCTGGTGAAAGTAGTACTTGCTGCTTCTAACTAAATGTCGATTCATACTTTTGTTGCCACAGCGTGCTCGCATATGACATTTGATGCTGTTTTTGTCTCTGATACGTGATAAGTCTGTCACAATACAAATCTGATGGGTACCTATTGCATTGTTCTCCCTGTCATTTTGTTACTAACTTCTGAACTTTAATCAGCTAAAGATTGGGTATAGACCTGGTGAAGATTTCAGCCTTCGGGATTTTCACCAGGCTGTGAACAATGTGCCTCTGGATGGCTTTGTTCCCGAGCAGTGTGGCAGGTCTCTGCGTACTGGAGGTACTTGCTTATTATACTTGTTCCATGATCTTCCAGTTCTTTGTGCGACAACTCATCTGATATCAAAAGAAACTCACCAGCACACATGCAGTAAATATATTTGTGATTTTTCAGATAACTGCTGTTGGCGAACACTTACCGGACTCCAATTTTCTTTTGTACAGATGTGTCACTAGTAAATCTTTTTAGCAACAGAGCCATCTATTCTTGGGCCACTGATGACATTTCCAAGAAAGTGGTTGCTATATGTATGTCTGTACAAAACGTAGAAGCTCTCCGAAGATCTCTCATGGTATTAGCATTTTTTAGGACGGGATTAAACCGTGTGTTCACAAGAAATTATTCTCTTGCTGAGTTGCGTTCTGCTGATTATTGTCTTTCATTGTCATCAGGATGCAGCAGAACAGTGTGTTGCAGTGGAGTTTGTAATGTTGGAAACAGAAGCTCCATTCATGTATGAGGACGTGTCTGGAAATGTCAATTGTTTTGAAAATAAAATTTGTGATCTTGAAAACTGTGTCGTACGACGATACAGTCCTGGTAAGGAAATCTCATGGTATAGTAATGATTTGTTGGTCTTGGTGTTTCGCCATTTATGTTCAGATGATGAGATGATCTTTCATTACCAACTATTCTGATATTGTCTGGAAATCCCAGAGTTGCATTTCATATCGCTGCCTTATGACTTCTTTAAACTCATGAGGTAGCTTACATTAAAGTTTTTGGATATGCAGAGTCCCAAATTTTGCATGGTCTAATTAAGAGGTGGTTAGAAGAGCTGAAGGATGACAAGGAAGAGACCCTGCAAGCTGTACTTGTATTCAGAGAACCAATTCTTAACTCTGTTAAACAAATATACTGCAACCTTTATGCATCAGCAAATCAGATAATTGACGACTTCCCATATTGTCAGGTGATAAAAAAATTACAGCATCGCTCATATTTAATAATATTAAAATACACCTACTCAAGTACATTGAATGTGGTGTTTCCTTTTAATCTATCTGTTTTATTATGTTACTTGCAAGCATTTGGTACTCCTGCATTCTGAAAATCTTGTCGTTCCGACAAGGAAAACTGAGCCACGGCTAGTGTAAATTTGTTGTCCTAAACAACGTCTTTATCAGAATGGAGGAGTATGTTTCTGTATAGCTACTGATCTAGTTTAACTGATGAGGAACTTCAGTATACAAATTTGGTGGTTGCATAACATATTTTTAGCTTCTCAATCATTATTCCTTCAAATAATAGCTATCACATATGCATACTTCTATAGTTATGACATATGCATACTTCTATAGCTATCACATATGCATACTTTCTTGTAACAATTCTACAGTCTTTGGCGGTTGTGCTAATGCAAATACATTTATTGAACAGACTTGCAAGTGCCATGGTCATCCTATTGACCTTGCTACAAATAAGGCAAAATGGATGTGCCCAATAACCAGCCGACGGCTTGCAGCTTCTGATGTTATTGATACTGCTGTGAAAATTGGAGAACGAACTGTATTGTTTCTGCCTACTTCAGAAGGAGGTTTAAAGACACGGCGAGCCTCAACTTCTGTTTCTTTTGATGTAATTGAGCGCACTGATTTAGCCTCATTCGATGAAGGTACTCCGAGAATTATATATATACACTTAGTCTTTATGAATTTTGTTTGTATTTTTTCGATTTAATGACTCTGTCAACAGGAGTCATAATAGGGACATATCATGTTGTGATGCCCAGTCCAAATGATGTTGAGGTTGCTTTAACTGATGAGAGCTCAGATCAAAACACCCAAAGTTAGTGTTCCACTTATATAGTTTTGATAAAATATGTCTATTAACTTATCAAATAGTTCTGACCTGTCAGTATTATATGTGCGGTGTAGTTTTCGATGGTCTATGTCAAACTCTTTTCGAGCTAGACCAAGGGCTAATATGCTCCTCCTTGTGCAATACCGGAACAATGAAAATTGGAGCTCTTCAGTGGTACTACCTTCTCCAACCATCAGAGAGGGGACATATGATTCTGAGGGTAGGCAACATCCTGCACCCCCCCCCCCCCCCTGCTCTGTTGTAGTGTTTTGTAATATAACTTGAGGAATACTCCTACTTTAGTACCAACAGTTGCTGGAATAGAAATAAATTTATGGCCATCATCCGGGTTTAATGATATGAACATATGTGGCAGAGGCTTGTTGGATCTGAAGAGATATTGCCTCTCCCAAGTCGAGATTGCCCCTCTACTGTTACCAATGAAATTAAAAGTTCAATTGGAACATCCTTATCGAAGGTATGTGCTCTATTTTCTGTTAGATGCGTTTAATGAATGTTTTCCTTTCTGTGATCTGCGAGGATTAGCAGCTTCCCTTGCATTTCTTTTCAAATGCTATTTGTTTTTCAATTGATACTTGATAACTGACTATCACTCCAGATCGTGCATAAGGATTATGACCCTCTGCAACATGAAAGTGGTTTTCATTCAAAACTGATTTGCCTTGTGAAGGACAGCCTGCAGTTTGGGTATCTACTCTGTTGGTTTCACAATGCTTCCATACATGTTTGCAGTTAGTCTTGCCTTTTTGTTCTCTACTGTCTTTGATTAGTCATGAAAAAGGTTGTCAAAAAACTTGTTGGTGATCTATTAGATTTCATTTCTGCAGATCAATTGATCCAGCCTACGGCCTGAGGGATCCCTACCACGTTGATTCCTTCAGCGAGCCACAGGTATCAACATGTCAAGGCCCAGAGGAAGACAAGTTCCTGAACGAAGCTGCAGAGAAGGCTGGAGGTCTCAATGACCATATCTACTCATTCAGCGAGCCGCAGACATCATCATTCCGGATTCCAAAGGACAAGAAGGCTTCGAGCCAATCCAAGAACGGGAAGGCCTCCCCTAGCATCAGTGAAGAGTGGGAGAAGCTCATCATCATTGACGACCTCACAGATGATTTTGCCACCACCGCCGCTCCCAGGCCTACCGCAGCCAAGCCTCAGCGCACCAAGTCGCCGTCTCCAGTGAAACAGCTGGACGAGAAGACCTCAAGGATTCTGGAAAGGCTGGAAGCCCCCAAGGCGAAGAAGCTGAGGGCTAACACTGGCAAGGTCAGCACGAGTGGGATGCTGGCTCCGAGCCGTGTCGCCAGTACGCAGACCAGGAAGCCGCTGCTGCCATCTCAGCCTTGCGCAAGTCAGCCTCTGAAACCTACCTTCAACAAGCTAAGAAGAAAGCTCCATACCTGACCTGACCTTACATAGTTGCATTAATTGTGCGTAATTGCAAATAATAGAGCACAATTTTGCACCACGGATTGTGAAGACAACTCTAAACAAAATTGTTCCTAGTAGAATGTATATATATGATAATAAAAACTCGATCGATGTGTGTGGACAGGAGGCATCAGAAATTACTGAAATTATCTTTTACTCTGTCAACGTATAGAATTATAGACGAGTTGGTTCATAACATAGTTTTGCTCACTAAACTCAAACCTATTGACATCAAAAGCAGATTAGAGGTCAAGCTGGGTACAAATGAGTGATGGCCATGACAAGAACCCAACATTGATAAAACTAGGTTACTGGTTACAGATGAAGGCATCACACTTCAAGGAATGAGCCACTTAATTAGTAGTGACTAACGATGAACTAGAGAAGCTACTCCGAATTCTAGAAGTGGATTTCAACGAGGAGTCCGAGCTTCAAATGGCAACATTGGAGATGTCGCACTGGTGCTTGTCCCACTTCTCAGCTGCTCAGATGCGGCTGACTTGAGCTCAAGCTGTTGGAGTTGATGCACAACATGAGACATCCTAGGCCGCACTGAAGGGACATGCTGGGTGCA
Source organism: Chloris gayana (assembly GCA_031894775.1). Classification (NCBI taxonomy): domain Eukaryota; kingdom Viridiplantae; phylum Streptophyta; class Magnoliopsida; order Poales; family Poaceae; genus Chloris; species Chloris gayana. The sequence continues at coordinate 65,840 of JAUNZO010004805.1, read as the reverse complement.
GGAGTAGACAAGGTCAACAACCTTTTGGATGACCCCTACATCCGGCAAGTCTTGGATGAGTGGGTCCAGAAGCTCAAGATAACGGTGTGACTGGACTAGAGGTGTTGCCCATTCAAATATGGTCTGCCACCCAACTGACTCAACAGATTGTGCAGGGCGACGACCACTGATGATTTCTAGGAGGAGCACGCCAAAGCTGTAGACATCACTCTTTGTCGTCAGTTCATTCCTGTATATGAACTCAGGAGCAAGGTAGCCATAGGTTGCGGCTTTGACAGTCCTCTCATGCATTACTTCCCATGGTACAAACTTGGAAAGGCCTACACCCATCAGATGTGAACCAAATTCCTCATCGAGTAGAACATTACTTGCGCGGATATCACGGTGCACCACCTGGGGCTTCACCTTGTCGTGCAAAAATCTGTATTAAACGAGCACTAGTCAGTAAAGGAGTAACAAGGCTTAGAACTGCCTAAAGTACATGGATGATGGACCCAAAGAATTGCACTAATACTAGGTCATTTGAGCACACCAAAAATGATGGGGGTGTTTCGCAGAATCCACAGTGATAATTTTATATAGGTTACATGACACAAGTACAAGCATACCATACCAAGTGGTTTTTCCCTGTATGGTATTTCCAAGATGTTTGCAATCCACTGATCAATTTTAATTCTAAGCTTGATCACATATTCCAGGTAATATGGTAAACAAGCCACCTAAATTTGAAACAGTTATCTTTATTGATTTATGACTTTAATGTTTCAGTGAAAAATCATAGCAATTAATAATATTCCTGACAAGAATGACTTACGCAATCCCTTGAGCAAGCGTTGTGGCAACTCTCATTCTCATTGTCCAATCAAGGCTCCGCCCTCCTCGGGGAATGTGATGGAGCCAAACATCCAATGGCCCATTTGCCACAAACTCGTACACAATAAACCGATCACCATGATCATAACAGCAGCCTTTTACAGCCACCAGATTGGGATGGTAAAGCTTTGCAACTCTGCGAATCTCGGAATAGAAGTCCTTTTTCCTCTGTAGGTTGGATCTCTTTAATCTCTTGATTGCAACTTTAGATCCATCTGGCAAGATCCCACTATAGGTTCCACCTGTTTTTGCGTTACCAGGAAGCCGATTTCCCTCACTGAAGTTCTTTGTTATTGATCTGAGTTCTTCACTTGTGAATACTTTCCATTGTGGAGGCACCAATGCAGCAGCTGAAGTACCAGATGTTTCACGTGATCTTCTTCTTTTCTTGCTTCGCCTGTAGACAAGCAACCAAACCACAACAGATAGTGTGCTTGCCAGAATAAAACCACTCACAGCAACAAGGGCTATGAAATACTCCTTGTGGCAATGATCATGGTAGCATCTGTCAACTAATACAAAAGGTAGCCCATCAGTACCAAGTCATGAAAACAATAGTGGCAGTGGGTTAAAACTGTAATAAATTGCAAAGACTATCCTGAGTTCACCAAAAGAAGACTCACCATGATTGATCATACAAATCGCGTCATGGGACTCACTGCACCTTTTCTCGGTAAGGGCAGCATGACCATTAGTCACCAATGTGCACATACCACTGCTGCTGGCACGACCACACACAGCACCAGTGCAGTTGGCATGCCATTGTTCACCAGGAAAGACAGTCTCATTCCAAACAGACAAATTATCAGACCATTTCCAACTGTAGCCAGTACTAGTGTTATAGCGACGCCCTCCAATCCAGCAACCTGAGGATGATGATCCACAGATACCCTTCACAATGCTCAGCTCCTCAGCTGATGACAATGCAGCCAGATGCCCACTGAAGTTACGGCAGAAAGCTTCAGACTTATCCCAAGAAAGGGGGCTTGGTATGTACATGAAGCATTTGTTCTGAACAGGACTGATTTGCCAACCATCAGGGCACGATGCTGCACAAAGTTGAAAACTATTCATGTCAGAACTCAAAAATTAACACAGCCGTCAATGAACTGAAAATCATAGAACCGGACCATGACTGCGGCTGTTCGTTTCCTGCCCTCTAAAATTTAGCACCGTCACATCAAAGAGAATCTTACAATTTATGAATATTTCGATCAATTTAATGACAAAACCCTTTTGACAGATTGGTGTTAATTTTCGAGATGAGTCTAATGAGCTTAATTAATCTATGTTTTGCTAAAGTGATGCTACAGTAACCGTCTTCTAATCACGATTTAATTAACCTCATTAGATTCGTCTCGTAAATTAGTCTAGGAGTCTGTAATTTATTTTATAATTAAACTTTATTTAGTACTTCTAAATAGTAAGATTCTTTTTGATGTGACAGCTACTAGTATATTTAGACCCAACACGCGATGATTGCTGATTTCCTCTTTAATGCTTTTTGTGAGGAGTCAAATCAAAAAAAAAATTCTCAGTTGCAAAGTCGAGAAAAATTGCGTGTTCATATCTTTTGCTGCGCATACTTTTGAACCCCACCCACAGGCAACATGAACATACTATCAAACACATTTTAGAACATGGTAATTTCAGTTGGGTCGTGCGGTGCACAATACTCCGCTGCATCATACGAAAAGACAAATAAAATTGAATCTCATCTGTTCACGCAATTTTAGAAACTAACTCGGCAACACAGAGCTCATTTATAGGATTCCTCTCTAGAAGTGACCAGGAAAGAAAAGAAAAGGTGGATCTAGCTGCTTGTGTACGCAAAGGGAGATAGAAGCAGAGGAGACGATAGACTCACAGCTTCGAGCGAGCGCAGGCGCCGCAACAGAGAGCACGGCGGCGTAGAGGAAGGCCGCTAGCGCGAGCTTGCGCGACGCCATGGCCGCCGCCGCCGTCGTCGCAGGCTGGCAGCGGAGGCCGCTACCTAGCCTCGTTTTCTCACCGGGGAAAGGGGAGAAGGGGCGACTGACTGAGAGAGTCATAAATGAGAGCAGAGCGCACCACTGCGGCCACCAAACCCCGAGACCACTCCACACACTCTCCGCCTTGACTACCGGGCAGGCATTAACCGCTGCCCGTCCTTCCTCTCCAGTGTCCACCAAGAGAGAGGTGGTATTCTGGGCCTACCAGTGCGTCCATGGATTTTTTTCACGGGCTCCATCCATCCGGTCCACCGAAGCCCAGTCCATCCGAGGAAGGGACACCACACAGAGTCGCTGACAGAAGGCCCAAGTCTCATCTCGGTCCATATGTCAGTTTCTTCCTCTAGAGTCCAGAAAGTGAGAAAGCTACGAGCCTACGACGACCCGAAGAGCGTCTCGTCAGATCTTAGTGGCCGCGGGATCGGACGACGCGGAGCTCCCCCCGCCGTTGGATGCGAGCTTATCCTGGCCGCTCGCAGTTCCTCTCGTCTCGTGGCCACCCACGTCACGTCTCCGTCTTCTTCCCCTTTCTCCCCTGAATCGGAACATCGCCGTGCCCGTGCCATCGATCTCGCCGCCGCGGCCTCCCCGCCCCGCCCCCGGCCGACTCCCACAAAAGGTGCGCTTCCATCGGCGGCTATCCAATTGCCGTCTTACTAGGCCCTCGTGCTCGTCGGCTCCACGTGCGGGCGAGACGACGCGAGGGGAGCGGCTGCGACGCTGGCGGCAGCAGGCGAGCGAGCGGTGGCAGGCGGCTGGTAGGGAGGCCTCCGGGGTGAACGGAGAGGAGTGGTGGCCGGACACGAGCTAGTTGCCGCGGGGGATAAGGCAAACTCTCTGAATCCACGTTCGTTTTCTAAGACCTGCTCGATACGCTCCTGAATTTTGATATCGCAGCTTGCAAACTTGTCACTAAGCGCTGAAATCTCTCCAAATATTCTTAAGGATCGCTTACATAGTCACATATAATCAGTCAAAATGTCGCGATGATTGCTCAACATATTTATTTAATTTAACTCCATTCGTTCTATTCATCGTTAGAGCATAGAGCTTTCCTAGGATTTGCTTGCCTTGCCAAGTTGCTATTTAGGTCGACATCTAACTCTTACTAATAGTTAATGTTTTAGTCTGTTTAGAGCTTATTCCACCAATCTACGATTATACTATCAGATACATTATTAGCAAACTTAGGTTGGGTTCATATAACAATTTTCTGTTCTGTATCTAAGATGGCTTTGCACCTTCTCAAAAAAATTGTAGCGGGCTATCTGGTAAAGGATCATGAGCTCCATTTGCCCCTTCGCCGGAGCTACTACCGGTAGTGGTGGTGTATGCCCTATGAAATCCGATAAGAGCAACACCGGAGTATGTCCTGCAAAATCTGAGAAGAACAGCAGTGGAGTGTGCCCTGTCACTGGTAAGAATGGCAATGACGAGCACAAGGAAAGTTCTGGTCACGCTGAAGAAAAGAATTCAGACCCTCGTATGGTACCGGCAAAGTGCCCATTTGGCTATGATTCCAACACATTCAAGCTGGGTCCGCTCAGCTGCATCATCTGCCAGGCGTTGCTCCACGAAAGCAGCAAATGCAAGCCGTGTTCCCATAAATTCTGCAAGTATGTTCTGTTCTTCATATACAGATTAAACACGCTTCATATTTTCGTCCTTGCTTGAGAAGGTTCTTACTGGATTTCATTGGCAGGGCATGTATATCACGTTTCAAGGACTGTCCACTCTGTGGTGCTGATATAGAAGGGATTGAGCCTGACACTGAGCTTCAAGCCCTTGTTGATCGCTTTATTGATGGTCATGCGAGGATCAAGCGATCACATACTGCAGGTGACGAAGAAGCAGCAGCTGGGAATAAAAAGGTGATATATGAGGATGTTTCCATGGAGAGAGGAGCTTTTCTCGTGCAGCAAGCTATGAGGGTTAGTAATTAAATGAACCGCATAGCATCATGCCTTGATTTCTTTAACATGTCAACAGTTTCACTCAGTCTGGTTTATTTGATCTGTGATCATGATGTTATAACAATGCATTTGACTGCTGCACCTCCAGGCTTTTCGAGCTCAGAATATTGGAAGTGCAAAATCGAGGCTGATGATGTGCGCAGATGACATAAGAGAGGAGTTAAAATCTTCAGAAGATAGCATGGACTTATGTTCTCAGCTTGGAGCTGTGTTAGGAATGCTCGGGGACTGCTGGTATGTCTTTTTGCTCTTGACTATCATCCCACATTAGTTATTCCTACTTCAACAAACTCATGAAATAATAATGGAAGGCAACTTTGACAATATTAATGTTCCTTTGTTCTAACACACCAGAACAGTTATCAATATTGAGGTTCTTCATGCTTCATATAGGAATTGGTGACATTTTGGATTGCCGTACTCTTAATAGCACATTCTAGAATAAGAAAGAAAATATGCAGAGTTAATGATTGCTTTTGAACGAGCAGACCAGTTCTGATTTTTGTTTTTTATTTTTTGTATGAACTGGAGACTATCTGTTGGACAAGAGGTTTCTAATAGGCTTTTGGTTTCATAGTTTGGTTTTCTTTAGGATTGTCGTAGTTATTAGTCAGCCACAGGTGGTTGCAAGTTGTTTGCAACTTTGCCTTGTATTTTTTAGGTGAGAAAACCATTGTATAGGCCACCGTTTTGATTTAGTAATAGGTTTACGGCTCCAATAGGTAGTGTATGTTAACATGGTTCCTATCATGCAGGGTTTGTGATGTCTCTGTTGACTGCATACTAATACACACTATGTTCTTAATTTCTTACCATTCACTATTACATTATTCATCGGTTCAATGGTTATGAGATTTTGTACTTTTGTACTTCTTCGTATCCAATACACATTGTGAATGTAGTACTTCGATCTTATTTGGTTTACTGTGTTGACTGCTGAACTCACTACACAATGCATGACTGTCAATGTACTGTGTTTGCAGTCGTACGCTGGGAGATGCTTCTTCAGCAATCACTTACTATGAAGAAAGTGCCGAGTTTCTCTCGAAACTGCCTAAAAAGGATCTTGAGGTTGTATTCAGTTTAAGTATGATTTGCTAGCATCAAAGCATTCCTTCTGTTATTTTACCTTTACATTCATCTACAGTTGGTCCACACTCTCTCCGTTTCACTAAACAAAATTGGAGATCTTCGCTACTACGACGGGGACCTTCAATCTGCCAGAAATTATTATGCCCGTTCATTGGATGTTCGCCGAAATGCAGTAAAAGAACACTCATCAGTGGCTTCCCAGGTATTGTCTTCTAGGTGTACATGTAATTACGTAAGCGAGGCACTACTTCTGCCTAGACAGAAAATTAACCTTTGTGACTTTAATCTGCTGCTGCTGGGCTGATTTGGCCGTTCCCCCTCAACAAAACAACCATGTTCTCTAAAGGATTTTTTTAGCACATAAAACAGTCGGAGGATCCTACTGCCGAATTTCATTAAAAGAAGACAAATAAAGAATCCAAAAGATTAAAAAAAAGAAATTTTATAAATGACTCAATGGTCAGTACACGTGTATCTGTTGTTCATTTATACGACAGTAAAAAGATATATGCGCACCAAATCCGCTTTCAGTGAAATATATGGGATTGTGGAGGAGAGCAAAGTGAGCAACAAACTAAAATGATCTGGAATAAGTGGGCAAGAGCGTTTTATCTGCACTTTCTGAAGAAAATGAAAATTCATGTTCTGGTTGCATGGTTACAAGCTTTTGAACCCTTTAAACTTATTAGGCGCGATGATTCAAAGTAGAAGAAATGTGCTTTGGTGTAGATGTTTACTTAACCTTTTCCTTATTAGGAGCCAAAAAATGAATATCTGTTAAAGGAGAAGAAAATTGTGCTTTGATGTACTACTCCCTTACTAAATTGTTGTCGCCGTTGACTTTTTTGTTAAGTTTGACCATTTGTCTTATTCAAATAAAGTTTAACAAATGTCATATATTTTGTTGGAATATGTTTTATCACTAAAGAAACTTGAAATGTAGCATATTACTTTTCGTATGTGAAGAAATTTTTTGAATAAGACGAATGGTCAAACGCCACAAAAAAAGTCAATGGCGACAACAATTTAGTAAAGGAGGGAGTAGGTGTTTACTTAAGCCTTATCTTATTAGGAGCCAAAAGGTGAATATTTAGCGATAGGCTTCAGTTCTAAATGCCTAAATGTGAACATCAGATTTCTTTTTCCATTTACTACTTTTACACTATACCTTTAGTCTTCAATAAAACATTCTCCTAGACAATAGTTTCGACAGGATTGGCTTTTTTAGCTCTCAAAATCAAGCTGTTTCATAAAACAGAGATAATTCTATTATGTTTTTCGGTCATATCTTATTCTGATAACTGTTGGATATAGGTCATTGATCTAGCAACTTCGCTTGCCAAAGTTGCCGACGCTGATAGAAATCTTGGGAATGAAAGTGCTGCAATTGAGGGTTTTGAGGAAGCCATTCATTGCCTTGAGAAGCTGAAGCTGGATAGTGAACAAGCTAATCTTGAACAGCGGGTACCTATATTGATCCTCGTTGTACATTTTTTCTCAATCCTTGCATTGCTCTTTTTTATGTCCTGAACTAAAACAAAAGTTCTCTGTTTTTGCAGCGCCTTTCGGTTCTTGACTTTCTACACAAGCAATTGGCAGATAAGTGAGGTAACGGTTATCCTAAGAGCATACCCAAAGAAGATATCTTTGAGTTCCATGAGTTTTGACTTCCATTATTCTTCTGGTGCCTATGGATGAAGCTGCCCTACAAATGGTGATTGGTGTTTGCCACTGGAATGTTTTTAGTTATTACACAAAATAAATACTCTGTCGCTGTAAATGTATTCTTTTATCTGCTAAGGGTAGTTTGCTCTTGATGGCTGCCGCATATAGTCCAGCGGTCCCGTTGTCCAGCCTTTGGTTTGCCTGTGTCTCTTACCTGTAACAGTACGTGAGATGAAACTTCTGGGAAGCTTCTTCTTGCTTACCGTGTCATATGTGAACGCAAAATCCAATTGTACATTGACAATAAGGCAAGGAAATACTAAAGCATGGTCGTTTTGTATATTTTAGTGATGTTCTGGTAATCTGGATCAGGAATCTCAAAAGTCAGAACGAATTCATGTCTTCATCCGTCCATGTATATCTTGTGAAGGACGGATCTTTGACCAGATAATGATGTCTTGCCCCGTTACAGTCCGCAGGTGAGGCAAATTGGACTTCTGCCAAATACAGCTAGTATTGTCACTCACGCGTTGTCGAAGGTTTGCAATATTTCTTTCATGGCGAGCTGTCTGTGACTAATTTGCACGTGCTCTTTAATCTTTCAAACCATGTCTGCAGGTACTTTGGAAAGAACACTGGAACCGAATAAATTTCGTTGGTACTGAACTGCTGGTGGTGTTGATTATTTGTCAAAAGTTGATTTTGGTGAGTTGCAATCTGCTCTTGATTAGATCAGCGACTTGTAAAGTTTCACTGTCTTTACTACCTTACTTGTCCTGTCTGCATAAAGCTCTCAGGTACTTAATCTCACAATTTAATCGGGAAGCCTCTACCTGCTGGTCACCTGGAAGAGGTGAGAACTGAGCCCAAAAGCAGGGTTGGTTACTGGCGACTGCACTCGACCGTTTCCAGTTCTTCATCGATGCGCTGCTACTGCCTTGTACCAGGTGACATGGTAAGATCACCTTCAAGCTCTCTTTTTATATATATGCGTTCAAGCTTTTCTTGGTCCTCCTTAATTTTCATGGGAAGAAGAATCGCGTTTGAGCTAGCCAGTGCCTGGCCCGCTGGTATTTTCCACTTTGCGTGATGGGCGATGGTCGAGAATGACTTTGGTTGGTTTTTACTTTTCTGTTTCGACCGATACTTTTTTCCAAAAAGAAATGGTTATTAGTAGGTGGCTGTCAATCAAGCCAAATAGCACCTGCAGACTTGATTAATCGTGTCACCATTATTAGACATTTTCTATTCGTATTTAATCCGCTAACGTTTGAATTTGCTCATAGCTTGTCCAAGGAAACTGGAGGATCATCAACGAATTGACATCATGGTATACTTGTGCTGACATGCAAAGACGGAAGAAGAGCGTGAGGCCTGTGAACCACAAACTTGGACTAGCATGCACCTCCACCTAACATTAGCTGGGCTCGGATCTGTTACGTTGTCTTCCACACGTGTATGTTCTGCACTTTTCTGAAAGAGTCACCGTTCACGCTCTTCACTGCTGCCACACTCGTGTGGGCACATATCACACAGAAGTAATCCGTGATAATCTGTGGAACCGAGTGGTCATGGCAGAGGTGAAATACCACATGAGACCTCCGTTCTAAAAAGCCATATTATTAGTACCAAAAGGGATGGCAGTATTTTTATTCGCGACCTAGTAGTCGTTGCTGCTTGAGAGAGCGGTGGCAAACTAATGGCACGTGGACACCCGTCCGTGCGTGCACAAAATTCCTGGTTTTGCTTTAGCTTGAATGCGATTTGTAAATGATAGGCTTCCAGCCAGCCAGCCAGCGTCCCGGGCACGCTATAGAGACGCCACCTTTTTTCTCTCTCTTTGACTGGCAGTGCCCAGAGCGTGAGGTCGAACAACCGTTGCTTGCCAAAGCTGCTCGCCTCGCTCCATGTCATCGATCGGTGTGCTTGGGGTTTTCCTCCGCCGCTTGCACCCGATGGACCTGATCTCTCTCCAATTACTTGGGCAAACAAACGTGCTTCGGAGATCGATGGGGATCAGATGGCCTTAATTATTAGCTCCTGCACGATATGATTATGAAAGCTACGTCGGCCGGTCGATCCGTTCAGATCGAGTTCGTCTTCGTTGCATCGACGATCGCCATCGATCCCGGCCAGCTGCCTCTGTCGTCGCAGTTTGTTTCCGCGTACACGTATCGAAGCTCGCGACAGGTGGCGGCAGGTTTGCACACGTAGCGTATCGATACTGAGGTTGCATCGTTGTCGTGGATTTGTCAGGTCGTTAACGAAAAGATGATGAAGAATTGGAGTCGGCAAATTTTTATAGCTAGGATGAATTGTGCACGTACGTATGGCCATATAAGGTGTGGTACTTTAATTATTATTAGTTCACCTAACAATTTGATTTCGATATGTCAACCAGCTACCCTTGATTTTTTTTTTTGAAAGAAAAAGTAAAGCTACCTTGAATAATGGTTGAGAAGGTATCTATATATGTGTGTGCGTTCATGTACTATTATTATGTTTACAGTATATACCCCTTCATTGTGTAAGTGTGATCGAATCGATCCAAACGGGTAGGCCATATAGTCGGTGAGAATCTGAGAACATTTCTGATTGGACATGTACATGCAGCAGGTTGGGGTTCCCTATACGTAATGGACGTCGCGCTCGAAGCATGCACGTGGGGTAATAGAAGTGCACTAGCCAAGACTCGCACGCAGCTAATTAACAGAGTCAGTAGTGTATTATAGCCGACCTTTCTCCTTTTTCCTCTTCTGATAACCATCCAGCGCTGTCTCGATTGTCAGCTGATATGTTGATCTAGTATGCTTGATCATGACGGAGTTGCAGCTAAATATATAACTGTCGTTGAGCATTTCATAAAGAGCAGCTAGCAACAACAGCAGCAGTATAGTAGAAAATGTTGATGATATAGTTGGTCATCAGATGAATTCTATATGCATCTGCTGATAATCTTGCCCTATATATATCTTGAAGTTCAGTTGACTAGACCAATGCATTAAAATCCATGTTTCACCCAAAGCTATTCTATCGCTCTCTGGCGAGGCCAAGCTCATATATATGTGAGATAGCCCATGTGAAGGTGCTTATTAATTATCTGTCCAAAAAGTTAGTCTTTTTGATCATATCTGTCCAAAAAGTTAGTCTTTTATGATCATTATAGTCTCGGTCCTTTATGTAGCAGTAGCATCATGGTGCTGCGATTTAACTTATAAACCATTCGTGCGGATGGGAATCACATCCTTAGTTTATGTCACCAATCAAGTGATTGAAGAACGGGTCGTTCTCTGCATATTCTCGTAGCGTAGGAGTGGAAGAAAACTTGGCAGCAAAGTCTCCAGCCACTTTGGACTAGCTAGCTAGGCACTCAGCCTGCTCATTAGTTTCATCTGAGACGCAAACTGATGCTTGCTACCCCTACGCTATCGCAACAAAATTAAAGGCGCAATAATAAGAAAGAAGAAGTCAATGCAAGCTACTATAGCCGCAAAAGGATAAAGTTAGGCCATCGGTTTCGATACATCATGTCGTAGTTGTAATAGTAGCAGTTCGACGGCGACTAGACACAAGTGATTAGTGAACGTGCACACGATCGATATCAACGGCTGTATTATGCACGCGGTCACAGCAAGATCGATGGGCTTCTCACGTAACGTACGGATAGATTGTAGATAGAGATGCTGTCAGATGCTACCACCTGTCATGAATATTCATGGGGATCGATGGAGCTGATGCCCATATACCTTTTCTGAGATCGATCGGTCGACACGCATCCGTGCGTGCCACCGTCATCTCCTCGTCACGCATTATCGGAATCACCGGCCGCGCCGGCGTCCCCCAAATTCTCCGCCGTCAGCTGCTGTATCAATGGCAGCACTGATCCAGCAGGGCAATTGAAAAAGAAAGAAATCACATTTCGCACGTTGCTAGGCAGCTACCCTTCGTCTTCCTTGAACAAGAAGCGCCCTCTCCTCCCCGTGCCTATATATAGAGCCCAAGGCCCCAGCTCGCAAAATTTCAGGTGTCCTGCCATTTCAGCCTTCCCCTCTCCCTTAGCTTATATATTTATCCCTTTCTTCGTTATTGGATTCGTTGGGGTCTAGTCTAGAGTCGAGCCAGTAATATAAATCACTGATGACAATCGAGCTTGCACTTGCGGCGGCGCCGTCATCGTCGTCCGGTGCGGTGCTGGCATGCTGACCCCACTGCCGCCGGGGTTCCGGTTCCACCCTACGGACGAGGAGCTCATCCTCCACTACCTCCGCCGGCGCGCCGCCGCCACGCCGTGCCCGGCACCCGTCATCGCCGAGGTCGACATCTACAAGTTCGACCCGTGGGACCTGCCAGGTTTATACATATGCTTATTGTTTGCATCTTCACCTCCATTTTCATGCTCATTCCAAGTTTCTAATAACAACTTCTTCCGTGCATGAACGACGATGTGCAGCCAAGGCCGTGTTCGGGGAGAACGAGTGGTACTTCTTCAGCCCGAGGGACCGCAAGTACCCCAACGGCGTCCGCCCCAACCGCGCGGCCGGCTCCGGCTACTGGAAGGCCACCGGCACCGACAAGCCCATCACGCACTCCGCCTCGGCCGGCGGCGACTCCGAGCGCAGCGCCATGATCGGCGTCAAGAAGGCGCTCGTCTTCTACAGGGGCCGCCCGCCCAAGGGGATGAAGACGAGCTGGATCATGCACGAGTACCGCCTCGCCGAAGCGCTCAACGCAGCCAACACCTACCGCCCCATGAGGTTCAAGAACTCGTCCATGAGGGTACGCATTTGTTCTTTTCCTTTTTTTTGCGGTTGCAGTTTGCAAGGACACCACAACCGAGAGGTTTTTCTTAGCTACAGGAATCTCTTTTTCCTTTTTTTCTTGTTACTTTTCACGATTTTCTCCTTTTTAGTTGCTTGTATGTGGATGCCAGTTTTAGCAAGGTCCCGAGGTCAATGAACCACTGCACTTCTTTTTCCCTCAGATGCTCTCTCCAGGAAAGAGACTCCCTTTATTTATTTGCACGAGCGATGATATATGGAGTAGCTTGTTAATTAGAGATGATTGCAGATGATACCGACATATCCGTGTTGCTCTCTTCTCCTCTCCCAATTACTGGCGTGCTTATCGCACACACTGATCGCTTTCTGTTGCACGATCCATGCAGCTGGATGACTGGGTGCTGTGCCGAATCTACAAGAAGACCAACCCGCAGCTGATGTACTCGTCGCCGCCGCTCGACGCCGGCGAGCCCTCGATCGACGGCGGCCTCGGCCTCGGCTACGGCCACCAGCAAGACGACTCCGTATCAGCAGACGACGTCGTCGTCGCCGGAGGACGGCTGCCACGGCCGCCGTCCATCTCGGACTACCTCGTGGACTACTCCGCCGTGTCCGAGCTGTTCGAGAGCATACCGCCGCCGCAGCTCGGGACCGCGGACACGGGTAGCAGCTCCGGCGCCGCCGCGCAGTTCTTCGTCGCTAGTAACATCGAGGCTGCCGGCTCAGCAGCGCAGCAGAGCTCACACAAGAGGCGGTTAATGGAGGATTACTCCAGCCCTAACCTGGAGATGCTACACGCGTCGAACAAAAGGGTGTTGAGTGATCATCATGCATCCAGCAACAATTCTTTCTCCGTGTTTGGGACAGGCTACCCGTCTCTGCAGGACAGAATATGACGCATGTACCCATAATCCTTTTCTGCTAATTAGGGCTAGGACAGAATTATTGAAAATTTAATTAGTGCCAACGCGGAGGGAATTCATCGTCATTATTGAGTAGGATTGTATACTGTATTAATTTATTCCATACAGTATGTACTATTGTAAAAATATATAGCAGCATAATTATTGTAGGAAAACGGAAAAAGAAATGGTGACCATTCCATTATTAGGTCTGATTTTAGATATTGCGTGTGTGATAGGTATAACTAGGTAGTAATAAGTTGTATACTAATTACTTGTAATTTCAGTACACATTAATTGAATGAAATTTACACATGAACCCTTCCAAGATATCTGTGTTTTCCAGCTGAGATATCTGTTAATAAAGTATTATGTATTTATTCTTTATGGATCGATATGTGAATATGTAACCACCCGCGTGCATGTGTTTGACTGTTTCTGATGATGCTTGTTATTGGTTAGCGAACAAATTTAGTTCTTTAATGATTTGATTACCAACAATTATTGTAACGACTGATGATTGAACCTTGAAGCTTTAATTTAAAAAGGCAACTTGATAAAAAAATTAAAAATATGTTTCAGTTAGTACTGCCTATCAGCCACATAACTGGTACTGCACATACAAATATGATGAAATCATCTTATCAGACGCATGCCTAGTTATTGATCGTGCATGACTTGTACTATGGTTATTAGTATTACAAGATGGTTTTGGGAAGAAGAGAGCGACTGGCAGAAGTTGGAGGAGTATCAAATGCAGATCAGATAGCAATGTCTCACATTTTACTTGCTGTGTTGCCCTGAATGGCCGGATTCCTGGATTCATTGCACCCAAAGAAATAAGGCATGCGCAGATGGAGAGAGACACATGCGACGACAGTCCGCAGCAAGTTGCAGAACAAAACCCTTATCCACAAATGGCGATAGACACTACAAACCTTGAGAAACTCTGATGACAACTGGAGTAATTGTCTCATATGCATTCTTACACATCTCCTCAAAATTTAGATAGGATATACAATGAGAAGAAGACAAAATTTGATCGAAGATATCCATAGTGGTGCCAATGTATATTGGGCTCTCTAGTTTTGAAAATCTTGAGACTTTTACATTCTGGCAAAAAAAAATGCTGGCAGTGCCTAATTAATTACCTGCATCGTCTTGGGTCCGGATCCAATGAAACCATATGGAATGAAGTACTATAACTTTCTGACGTGAGTGACTAAATAATTTAGGCACGCACTGGCCCTTTTGCTTGTGGAACGCGTATTACGTGTGTGTGAAAGCATCAACTAATCCTCGGAATAAATAAACCGTGATATAATAAACTAATTAAGGGATATTCTGCGTTGTTTGACCGGTCGCAATATATAACTACCTGGTTTGCTTCCTAAGCCGAGGCAAAACGCTTGCTTGGATCGCTGATTAAAGTGGTTAGCTCACTTTAGGCAATAGATTAAGTTGAAAAGGGCCAACTTGTACTCCGAAGAAGCAAACTGATGGACGTGTCATATAGAAGCCTGCTACTAGGCCATTGCCCCACAAGCTATACAAATGATGTCAAACCTAGAAGAACGATGACTTTTTTCTGTTCCATGACTATATAAACTATATGTAGTCTCTCTATCTTTTATCAGCAATTAACCATCCATGCAACAAGTGGTCCTGAGTTGACAAATGACGGATAGGGTTTGTGTGCTTGCTGCAGCAAAGGGCACACGCATTGGCATTCACGCGTACGCCTCATGGATTGATTAATCCGCGAATGTCAGCAGGCCACGTATGCAGATGCCAGTCCATCGTGACACGGTAGCGTAAATAATTGCTGTTTTGTGGTCGTCTAGTATTTTCTATGAATTATTACCACCGATTTCATGTGCGTAGTGACTTGTTATGTTATTAATATGGGTTTTTAGCTCAATTAACATGATTATTAAGATTAGTATTATCCTCAAAAGGGTGTACGCCTGTACGGTACTAATGGTAGAACACTGGACCAAATCTATTTGTTTATGGGCCAGGTCTTTAACCGAAGACAGTGGGCTTTTGTTCATTTTAGCAATCAACTTATGAAGTGTTCACGAAGGAAATCAGAGAGAGAATTCGAGCTTTTGAGGCGGTTGATTCTCTAATACAGAAGTCCACAATAGTTAGCTAATTAAGTGTACGATCTTTAACCAGGTCAGTAGACATGTGTAGTTTATCGCACCTCCAGAAGGTGTTTGTATCTCCCATAATTACAATCCTTGAATAAAGATCGGGAGTTCTAAAAAAGAAGAGGTGTTCTGCAACAGGTTCAAGTGGCTTGCGAATGTGCAAATGCCATCAAAGCCATTCAACGGTCCCCTAAAAATAAATAAATCAAAACCATTCAAGGATATGGGATGAGGCCCTTATGGTTTGATAGTTTAGGAGATTAATTGTAGAGGAGAAATTTTTTCCAAAGTTGAATTCGTCCGTGAAGGAAGAGACACTACGGGGAACAGCAATGGCACATGTACATGGACACACGGCACAAGCTCTCTAGCATACGGCACAAACTGTGCCGTGTGTCGCTCACGACACAACGCGCACGTCACTAGAATTGACGGCACAAAAACTATGCCGTGTGTCATTTGTCGGGCACACGACACAGTTGCTCCATCGTGCCGTGTCGTGGAAGCACACGACACGTTACTTCCATCGTGCCGTGTGCCGTGGAAGCACACGGCATAGACGGTTGACGCCGTCGTTACTTGACGGCCATCCGTGCCGTGTGCCTAACCCTCGGCACACGGCACAATTTGAAAGTGTGTCGTGTGCCTTACCCGTCGGCACACGGCACAGCTCCATGTGCCACGGGACAAGGCACACGGCACACTTTAACTCTGTGCCGTGTGTCAAAGCCTGGACACACGGCACAAATTTGAACTGTGCCGTGTGTCTAGGCCTTGACACACGGCACAAATTTTAACTCGTGCCGTGTGTCTAGGCTTTGACACAAGGCATATATGTTTATGGTTCCCAGATTATTGCTTTTGTGCCGTGTGTCTAGGCTTTGACACACGTATGAGGCAACAAACTGTCATAAAAACCAGTTTTTAGCCACTCCGGATCATCCAAAACACAATTAAAATTCATAGACATGAAAATATCATATTTATCACATGATATCATCCACAACACATACGATCCACAGTACATCATCCACAAACATATGATCCATAACACATCATCCACAGCATAGTATCACAAGCATCACAAACATACAAGAGGTCAATGATCCCAAGGCCGCCAAGCTGACGCAGCTCTGTCCCATGGCGAGCATTGGTCTTGTGTCCCATCATTCGATGCCGCCATTGATTCTACACAAGTGAATGCACAAGATAGAGGTTGATTAATGATATGAATAAGTGAGTGGTATTAACACTAGCTAGTCAATGAAAAATTGAGATGCGAATGTTATTATCACTACTTGATATTGTTACTAGTAACTGAAGTAGAATGGAATGCTATTATGACTAGGTTGCTGTAGCAAGGAAAGGAAATGATATTATGTCGAATAAATGAAGGCAGGACAATTGAATGATATTACCACTAAGTAAATGTAAAGAACAAAATTCAAACTAACTCATTCCAACTCACCGGGGTAAAAGCAGGAGTAGTAGACGGTGCGAACGATGTGAACAAGTGTGGTGGAGGTGTTGTACCCATCAGCGACGCCATCCACTCGGAGCATCATCTGTTGGTTCTCCTCGGCCCTCCGTCGATCCTCCTCACGTAGGCGGTTCACTTCATCCAGCTGGGCCTACAAAATGTCACCTAATTGTTACTACTCAAGAGAAACATGTGTAGGAAGTAATGAACGACAAATGACAATGAGCTAACCTGGAGTGCCTGCAGCTGGGACTGTGTGCTGCTGCTAGGAGGAGTGCGTATAGCCGGGCTCGAGCTTGTGCTTCTTGCTCGAATCTGGGACAGAGTTGGAGTATTGACCGAGTCGACACAGCTGTTGCCTCTGTGCCGTGTGCTAAGGTGGGGCACACGGCACAAACGTTTGTGCCGTGTGCTAATTTTGTGCCGTGTGTATTCGGCAGCACACGGCACGTTGCTCTGTGCCGTGTGCCCGAAGGAATACACACGACATACTTTCTAACACACGGCATATACGCGCTTTCCCGTAGTGAGAGGCGAATGATGGTGCACATCGATCGGCTAGCAAGGAGCTCGGTGTTGAGCTCTGTCGGGAGGTATGTGGTTTCTAGACCCAAAAGATGGGATTTGTAACTCTTACAATTATTAATAGAGTGAAGTTTCTAAAAAGAAAATTAACTTATGAAGTATGTAAGTTTTTTTCTTCAGTCAAAAGAAAAGTATATAAGGTTTATTTGCAAGCAAAACATTCTTTATTAAATAATCAGTCATGAAATACATTTGTTGACAAGTTGGACAATCTACTAAACAAACCCGCCTTGAAATCACCTTGGCTTGAGCGTGACTATAAATCTAATGAGCCACTTATCTTTTACATATAATATAACTAAAGTTCTTCATAAGCCGATGAAAGGAGACAAAGTCCTGCATTGCAACTAAAACTTCGTCACCGTCCTATATTTCTCTGTCAAAAATGCAAGTACGTTCTCTGGACAAGATGCAGATAGGCTGACTCCAATAAGTGCTAGATCGAAACAACTGCGAATGACAGCCAAATTGGTGGTTCCTTCCAGCATAGACAAATATGGCGCGAGTGCGCGGCGAGCCTGTATTGAAAATTGATAACCCACTTAACTTTTAATACCATTCATTTTTCCTCCCTAGGCGGTTTGGGTAGTGGTATTGGCTGATATGGCATTGTGAGACCCACCTATCAGTTTGCCATGTCATATTTCTTTTTCAATTCTTTCTTTTCTTGGTAGTTTTCTTTCCAAACACTTAGCTTCTGGCTGATGTGGCATTGTGAGACCCACCTATCAGTTTGCCATGTCATATTTCTTTTTCAATTCTTTCTTTTCTTGGTAGTTTTCTTTCCAAACACTTAGCTTATAAAGCTTAGAAAATTATGAATATTTTTGTACCCAAAAGTACATAAGTCAAGGAACAATTACTAATATCATAATTTTTCCAAATTCAAAATACATTTTGAATAAAAAAATATCTAATTTACAATAACAAAGTGGCATTCCAAATAATTTAATTTAAAATTTAATTCAGATTTCCTAATTTTTTCAAAAACAACCACTGTTCCATAATTTTTGTTCTATGAGCACAAAAAAATCTTCATTTTAAGCTCTTAAAGCTAGTGTTTGGAAGAAAGAAAAACGATCATGAAAGGAGAAGAAGACAAGTGGGCCTCATAGTGCCACGTTGACAAAACGTCAAAATATGTAGGAAGAAAAAATGAATGATATTAAAATTTGAGAAAGTTATTCTATCCAATTTTATAATTATCAAGAGATTAAAACCGTACTCTAATAGTTGAAGAAGATAAATTAGACTTCTTGCTAAGGAAATCTGTCTAGAAAAAAAAGCCCGTGATCCCTGTCCTAGTCGCCAATCCCCGGCCCGACACCGACCAGCCCAACAACACTCCTCGGACCTCTCCCTCGTCTCCGCCACCATCAGCACCCACAAGCCCCAGCCCACCCTCACCGCCGCGCGCCGCGGCTTCCTCGCCACCGCGTCCGGGTTCGGACCGCACGCCCCAGCTCCCTCGCCGCTGCGTCTCCTCCGCTCCCTCCGCACGCTCTGGCTCGTGCTGCGGGGCCGCGCCTCCCTCAGTACCGCGCACCGGCTCTCGAGATCCCGGCACCATGACTGTCGGCCTCGGTCTCCTCCTCGACCTCGTATCCCGCGCGCCCCGCGGCGGTGCCTCGTCCGCGGTCTCTGCGAGCGCCCACTCCTACGGCGCGCTCTCGGCGGCAGCCGCGGCCGCCGCTGCTGCCGCGCTCTCCACCACTGGGGTGCCTCTCTCTGCACGCCACCTCTTCGGGTAATCTGCCCCTTTCTGGCGCAGCGTTTCCGCGATCGAGGTGTTCGACGCATTGGGTATAAGAGGTCATACCGTGTAGCGTGCCCATATTCGCACAGTGCTTTATCTAGTCTTCTGATGATAATAAGGCGCTCCCGATGGCTCTGTCTAGTGTCTACTTGGGTAGAGGTCGAAGCTAAGTCCACACGCAGGACCATTGTGGCTAGTGTGTTTTTGGTCTCTCAAGCTTCCTCTGAATATGATAACCTGTTGTGGAATTTTAAGATATCCTTGAGAAGATGCACAATGTGCTGTAGCTACTCGGTGCATTTGGGAACCTGTGAAATAGTTGCTTGATTTGGTGTCCTTGGTAGGTAGAAACGCTAGGTAAGGTTGAAATATGTCATTAGGCTTATGAATCAGGATGCCCTTTAGCTATTTTTTGTGTCACAACCCATGAGTATTAATGCGATAGAAGATGGGCAATTAATGTCGTAGGAAAAAGAAAAGGCATGCTTTCTTGTCAGTTCTGATGTCTCTGTAAGAGTTTCCTGGACCCCAGAGCTAATTCTTTTACACACAAACAGTGCAAAGTGGTCTCCCTCATGGTTTGTGCTTACCCTTTACCTCACACAAACCCGCTCGTCTATATTCCATATGCCAGATGTTTTTGTCTGTTAGCTATTCTTATTATAAATTTCTGGCGTAAATTAATTTAGAGCCTCTTTGGCTGTGGCACTTTTGGAAAACGACAAGATTTAGAAGCTACAATTTTGGAGGCACCCACTCGTGGAATACAGTAGTATCTATCTAAGAACAAAAATTCTTTAATTTTTAAAAAGAGGAGCTGAGACACGCTTGGTTATTGCAGTATCATATCTAAGGTAATAATTAGTTATTTAATTCTCCTACTTTGATTAGGCATCCCTTAGTCTCAATTTAGATGTCATTTTGGTTTGGGCACCTCAACCTAATAATGGTGAAAAAGGTGTCGTGCACAGGAAACGAGGAGAGGTGGGGGAGGGGGGGGGGGTAGAGATAGATATGTATTGGGAAGGGAGAATGAGAAATAATTTGAGAAAAATGTTGGAGGCTACAATGACAGATTTGCAGTTGCTGCTTTACTGTATCAATGACATTGGTAAATAAATGGCAGTTGCATGAGGAGGTGCTATGTATTTGTAGGAGACCTGCCAGCAAAGCCTACTTTAGGAAAGAGAGCCCTGGAGTGGTGTTTCCAAAACTTTTTTTTTGTAGTTTTAGAGATACCATTGTCTCCAAAATTTCAAAGTTTGTCACATGTAAAATTTCACAGTTGATCACATATAAGCTTTTCAAAGTTAGAGTATTTTCCATATTTCAAAGTCACCAAAAAATTCTTAGCATTTAAACATGACAGTGCTGTACTATGTGTCATTTTATTAGTTTTATTACCTGGTTATGGCCATGATTGCTAATTCTACATTGTTATAAATTAATAATTCCATATTCATGATGTTTGTAGTTGACAAAACAACCTTAAGGTAGTAAAGGGAATGTAAACATATGCTGTCATCGTCTAATAATTATGAAAAATAAATTCTGATTATATTGTTGATCATCAGGCTTATTTGGACACTTTAAAATACAAGTCGCGTACTCATGCAAATAAAAGAACTATGAAAAATTTCTGTTATTATCATTCGAATCTACAAATATATACAATTCTTTATATTTGTTGTTGTCGAATCTTGTTACATTACACTGAGCTTTCTTTTTCACTTTTCTTTATTAACTATATTGTCTAGTTAATTCGCATTCTTTCTTCAGCTTTCCAGGGTTTACTATTGCTCACTGCGATGCTGGTGCAACTGCTGGATTGAATGGTTCTCCTGATCTTATTAATGATCTTAACAACAAGATTCATGACTCCATCCGATATGCAAGAAAAGATGGATTTGAATTCCCAACAAAGGAATACCCTTCGGAGCTGAAGCCGCTGTTCTCAGCCTTTGGGTTGAAGAATTTTAGTGTGTGTACCCTGAGGTCTTTTCTATTGTATTATTTGCCTCTCATCCAACCTCAACCTCACAACCATGATGATGATGAGGATGATGATGACATGCTTCAAGATGATCCGGAAGAGAAGCCTGTGGATTTGATTACTCCCTTCTACAACTCAGTGAAGCAAATCATCCGTGAGGCAAGTTCTTTAATCTTCTTATTTACTCGTAGGCTTTTCCAATAATGCAATTATCATATGTACTTCATTGACAAACTACTATGCACGATTAAGGGTAAACAATTTTATGTTTCGCAAAGACTCTTTAGTCAAAATGTCAAACTGAATTATTAACACTTGACAGTAGCGGCCGAACTGAGCTTGTTGCTTTAATATATGTTTTCTTTTTTCCTTTCACAGAACATACATTTTGATTCGTGCAGATTTGATGTTTGCTGTAGTTTTCAAAACCATGCTTTCATGTTAACTCTATTTCCCTCTGGACTACCTTCAAAACATAATCCATTACCGTATTTCTGAACGTTAAATTCCTAACATTCATATGCTTTGGGCTTGGATTCAGAACATAGGCCATGCCAAACAGTTAATCAAGCTTTGTATAGAAGCCCAAATAATCTGAAGCATCAGATCAGAGGTTTATGGCACATAGAAGTAGAGGACTAACGTTAAAAATAGCTTAAGGTTGGGTGAGAGGACTTTGCATTTTGCCTAGACAAATTATGAAGTTAATCTATGGTCTTGTTGCTTTACATTTCAGACTTCTATTGTAACGACTAGGCGAGTATTGGAAAGGATTATTGTTCGCCATGTTTCACAAAGAACAGCATGGAAACTTCTCAAAGGTAATTAGGCCTTTTCAATTTTTACAGCTGTTTCATATTCTTGTGGCACCTGATTAGGCCCCTTGATGCTTCTGATTACCCCAACGTGCCGGGTTTTGTGCACCCTGCCATTGGATTACATTATACATAGGCACTATAAATTGTCAACTTACAGGAAACATGTCTTGATCCTGAAATCCATAACTAAATCTGTCATACCAAGTGTTTCCTCAACAGGTTTGAAGAAAAATGTTTGGACCACCTACACATTACATAATTTGTTATTTTCACCATCTTTCCCCTCCCAAGCCTTACATGATTTTTTTATACACTTCTTCTAGTGATAATGTTCTATAGAAATGGCTAGGTGCTTTAACCACTAATATCCTCCAAAGTGTGGATTTCAAATTACATAGAATGCTAGCAGTTTATTTTACACAGAAATACTTCCAAATGATTACATTCGGGACGCTGTTAGAGCTACAAATAAAAAATATAAAGGAGGGAGTAACTTTGTATGAGCTCCTTTCTTCTGGATGTTTAAAGTGCTGTACAGTTTTATGATGTCTAAATCCAACAACCTCGGGAGCAACCTGTCTTGATCTATGTTATAGTAGCATTTAAACTTGTGGTACCTGATTTTGCTCGAACTTTCATTACATATTAATAACTGAGCTTTGCCGGAAACGCAAAAATCCCACCCTATTTCATTTTGCCTAGGCTCACCTGGGCTTATATTTGCAAGCTTAAATGTACCTCCACATTTATCAATGATGATCTGCACTTTCTTTTCATGACAAGAAAAGGGTTTTATAAGTTTAGTTATGGATATGTTGGTGTTTCCATGTTCTATATGTTGCTATGTGTCAATAAATTAACCTTACACAACCGTTGTTTTATCTCCTAAAACAAAATCATTTACTTTGTATTTATGAGTATCCAGTGCATATCATCTAATTCTCCTTTCTACAGATGCTTCAAAGTCAGCGAAGAGGAAAGCTGCAAGGGGGATGTCAACCCCAGAATTCACATACTGTGTTGCCAGAACAACATTTCGAGGTCAGATTTGCTTGCTTTGACACTTGTGTTTTGTAAGATAATTCTCACGATCTTCTTTCAAACAGCACATGCACTGGGAGTAGCTGCAGCTTGGGTTGTGCAATCTATAATTGAGGTATATAGATGTTTCATCCGTAAGCCTCATGATGACGAAGAATCATTTGAAGAGGTGGATAAACTGAAGAAATTTGGGGGGAAGATTCTTAGCATTACCATCAAAGGTTGTTTCTCATTAGTGTTGGCCTCAATTGGAGCAGGCATTGGTGCCCTTGTGCATCCAGGACATGGACAGTGGTTTGGTAAGCAATAATTTTCCTATCTCCCTTCATTGCAAGAACTAAAGATACTGCAATATTTTTATATTATCAAGTTTACCTAGCACTAGCAATCCGCAATAGAAAGAACCTTTAGTTCCTCAAAATTCGCCATAAGCTTCTTATCTCAACAAGAAAAAGAATTTTAGTTCCTGTGTGCTTTTGAGTTCTATTGGCAACATCTTCTGCTAGTAATTCATCAGTACCATTTGATGTCCAAACTACAAGTTAATAATGATATTAATCTCCCTATAAAAAATGTGCTATAAGGTCCTATTTGACTGTATCCTTTGCATACCTTGCAGGTTGTGCCCTAGGAGATGTGGCTGGACCGGTGGTTGCTATAATTGTTTTTGAGAAGTCACAGCTGCAGCTTCTGCTTTAGTGTAAAAAACAAGAGCATATCTTCGAGCACACAGTTTTCACTAGCTTCGCCTTCAGGTGTACTTTGTACACTTCCTTTAATCTAAAGTTCAAAGTTGATGAATAACACTAGTAGTTACCATTGTTCCCCGCAGCAAGTACCTTTCGAGAGACTGCATTCTGATGGACGTTTTCTTGTGACAAAGGGCCCGTTTGGTACAGAGCTAGAACTGAAACGTTTCTTGTGGTTACAATTCTCTGTTAGTTTGTTGAGACTTTTTTTCCTCGTCCTTATGTCAGTCATGATTAACGTTTGTGCACTCCTTTACAGAATACTCAATGTCAATTGTTGTCATTTCAGTGGTAGGTAAATGAGTGAACTTTGTTAGGAAGGCCTAATCAGTTGATGGAGCACGTTTGAAAAGCATAAGCTACACAGGGGAATTCTTCCGGAAATTGTACGACTTCTTCGGCTATGCAGGCTCTCACTGGAGTTGCTCTAAGCAAGCAAACCCGAATCTCGGCTGGTAGAGAACTGACCGCCTGATACACGAGTTCCATATACCGTGTATCTTGAAGTCTTTTCAAGCCCATCATGAAGTCAATAACTCTTGGTCGTGAGTAGCACGACTTTAAAATCTGGGATTAGTGGAGGTGGCCAGGTTGGTGGTCTGTCGTCATGCCACCGTGGTCGGTGCAAACTGCAATGAGATGGATGGAGCCATTGGCTCACGTCCCTCTCGTTCACTGTGGAGCTGGACTTGGTCGTTTGGGGAGGTGTACTGCCCTCATCGACTTCGAAGATGTCTGGAAGACGATCGAACACGTACGTGGCAGCACACGACGGAACGGGACAAAGAACAGAGACTTCCAAGCTGTACAACGTTGCACTCCGACTGCAGATGTCACGAACGGGAAAACGTCGCCGATGAGACACGACACGCACGCACGGGCTACGTATGCACGCGGCCACCAGGCCAGGGAACACTCGAGTGCGATGATTGCAGCATTTTTTTTTTGCAGCATCTGGTGATTATGCCACTAGACTAGATCCAATCCTAGCCGTGGGCCGCGGTTCGTCGTCGGTTGGGGTGCCTGCCACGTCGCCCACCGACCGCGACGCGCATTGATCGCATCCGGCCCAACGCGTGAGCTCCACGCGGGGACACCGTCGCACTCCGACCGGGCCCATATAAGCCGTTCCCCTCGCGCCTGTTCTGCTCGGATCAACCAGTCCCTGACCGATCCATTCCCAGCGCCAGCCATGGACTTCCCGCACCGCCACGGCCACGGCCACCGCCGCGACGACGACGACGACGAGCGCCGCGGCCCCGCCTACGGCCGCCCCGACGCCGACGCCGCGCCGTACGGAGGGTACGGGCAGCACCCTCCGCCCAACTACGGCCGCCCGGACGCGGACCCCGCGCCGTACGGCGGAGGCGGGTACGGCCAGCACCCCCTCCCAACTACGGCCGCGGCGACGATTACGGCCGCCCAGCGTACGGCGGCGGCGGGGGCTACGGCCAGCCGCCTCCCCGGCCTACGGCCGCGAGGAGGCTGATCCCTACGGTCGCGCTCCCCGCCGGCCTACGGCGGCGGCGGCGGCGCGTACGGCAACGTCGTCCACGTCGCGCACGAGGGCGGCGACGAGAGGCCGCACTACGGGGGCAGTGACGAGAGGCCGCACTACGGGAGCGGCGGCGGCCTCGGCGGCGCGTACGGGGGCGGCGGGCCGGGCTACGGCCAGGAGACCCGCCCGTACGGCGGCGGAGGCGGCTACGGGGGCGGCGGATCCGCGTACGGCCACGAGACCCGCCCGCACGGCGGCAGCGGTGGCGGCGCGGAGCCGCCGGCGAGGAAGCCGACGTACAGGATCTTCTGCAAGGCCGGCGACGACCAGTACAGCCTCGCCGTGCGCGATGGGAAGGTCTGCCTCATCAGGACTGATAAGGACGACGAGTCACAGGTACGAATTGCAATCGCGCTTTGCGAAGATCACACTCTTCTCTGCCCAAGCGAAGATCGGATGTTGATGATTGATGTAGACATGCCCTGATCTTGTTACGCCAAATCGAAAATGCTCTCCTCGGGATCTGAACGAGGACGCAGAGCCTCCGATCTTCCTTGGAGATTTGGCGTCTTCGTTGGTGCTATCCTCGTTTGTCGTTTTCTCACATGGGGGTGGGAGAGCACTCAAAGAAGAATTCCTCCTTGTTGACATTTCATCGCTCTTCGTTCTGTTTGGGAAAATTTTGTTTATTATCTTGTGATAGCTTTTCATAATTTTACTTGTTATTCCACGCGCAGCACTGGATCAAGGACCTCAAGTACAGCACAAGGGTGAAGGATGAGGAGGGCTACCCAGCCATGATCCTCGTCAACAAGGCAACTGGAGAAGCTCTCAAACATTCCCTCGGCCAGTCGCACCCTGTAAGTCTAGTCAATAAAGCTGCTTTATATTTCGATTAGCATCCATCTTCCAATTATATTATCACAATTGCTTATTGAAATGTACTCTGTACAACCGTGAAATGTGGATCTCACATCTCACTTTGAGTCCTATGTACGCGGAGCGCCTGAATGTCAGTGTGCAGGCACGCTTCTACTGCATAATACTCAATTTGATTTCCTTCCATCAGCAAGTGCACTAGCTGCAAATCATATTCCAAAGGGTAGTCTAAAATAACAGTTAGCTAGGTTCGACGTCTTTTGTTTGAATGAAGTATTATAAAATCAGGAGTCAAGTGAGTGATATTATTCTGCTTTGGAATAATGATTGCTTAATCTTTGAAACATGTGAAGCAAATATTTTACAATTTTTATATCGTTGTACCTTAGTACCTTACACAGTCCAGGATTATGATCTGCCCACTGTGTTTGACATCTGCATCCATATGGATGTCGCACTACTCCTGGAGGTGTTCATCCGCCTCCATTCTGATACAGTAATGTAATAATTTGATCATCGCTATGAGTTGTGATACTGGCCTGAAATAATTTTATTGCTGTGAGTTATTGTGTGGTTATTGTCCTTATCCTCACACTCTGTAAGTCAAACCAGTCAATGCCACAATCCATGCTTCTTCATATCCTACTTTAGACATGCATCTTCTGATTTTTGCCAGCAACAAATACTGTCCAACTGTGATCTGTGCAACCCTGAAATATGTATTTAGATCTATCACATAAAAAAGGTGGAGGAATGTATATCTTTATATAACTATTCTCCATGCTGCCTCACAACAATCTTGTAGAGTTGTCAGTTGTACTAGCATATGGAGTTATCAACAGAATTACACATCACTGTTCACTTAAAATGTGAATCTTATTCTGATGTTAAAATGCTTCTGAGGAATCTTGATGACTCACGTGAATGATAGTTCTGCTTTGGAATAATGTTTGTTTAATCGTTGGCATGTGAACCAAACATCTTATACAATTATATAAAGTACCTTAGTAGCTAGAACCATAGAAAGTCCACAGTTTAGATCTACCGGTAGTATTTGACATTGGTGTCCATGTGAATCGCACTATGCCCCTACCAATGTCCATGTGCATCAGTGCATGCCTTGTAATTGGTTATTGTAATAATTTGGTTATTATTACGGTGAACTGTGGTATGTATTTATTTTCCTTACACTTGGCTGGTAGCCTGGTACTGCAAAACTTCGAAATTTTTAGCTTTCTGTTTTTAGTCCTTACTCCTTCACTTCACCTGTTAGGTTCGATTGTCCAGCTACAATCCAGACTACATGGATGAGTCGGTCCTGTGGACAGAGAGCAGGGACGTCGGGGACGGATTCCGTTGCATTAGGATGGTGAACAACATCTACCTGAACTTTGATGCTCTGCATGGAGACAAGGACCATGGTGGGGTGCGCGATGGAACCACCCTCGTGCTGTGGGAGTGGTGCGAGGGTGACAACCAGCGCTGGAAGATTGTTCCCTGGTGTAAGTTATCTAGATTTCCGTCTCTATATGATTGCCTGGTGTAAGTTCAGGTTGCGTCTGGTAACCATCTAACTTGAAATTTTAGCAAGTTTGATATTATCTCATCAGTCTTTCTAGCTAGTAGCGACCCTATTTTAGACGCCGCGTAGTTATGTTTTGTCTATATTACCTATAATGATAAAATGTTGTCTGTACATTACCCACAAAATAAAAGGACACAACACTAGGGTCAGTGGGCTATACAAAATTTGTTCTGCAAAATCTGTTGGATAATCTCATCTTAAATGATGTATTCCAGTTATTTCAAATACTCTAAAACTTTATTCTGACTCGTGGTTTCTTCTGATGGCAGGAGCAAATTCGTGGTTACACTCGTCCACCCGTCTTAATAAATGAAGTAATTGCTAATGTGGTTTCTGGAATAAGTTGGTGGTACTTCGGGTGTCTTGCCTGCATGAGTTTAGCTCCATTCTGTTTTCATCTCTATTTCTGCTTGGTTTGAACAGTATTAATAGTATGTAATGGGCAACTGGACTTGAGCGTGAACAACTCTATGTGTGAACCAATCTTCGTTGGACTTAGGTGTGAGAGGTGAAGTATGAACCTTTGCTTGCTGTATCATTAACTATGCCTGCTCATTATGCCATGGACATCTATATATGTTAATTTTTGTGACAGAACGGTTTGCCTAAGCATATAAATGACAGTAGATTTTCTTGCACGTGAGTCGCACGCGGTTCACCGAGAGCATCTCCAAGAGTATAGCTAAAAGACACTAGCTAAATCCTGATTTTAGCTAATCTCTAAAATAAAATGTCTCTAAAAAAATTAGAGTAAACCAACAATCTCTCTAAAAATATTATCTAACCTCTATATTTAAACCAGCCATGTCATCCATGTCTTTTTTTTCTCCTCCGGCCAAGATGAAAATATGCTTTGTGATAATGGAAAGATAAAGAACAGTTTTTGTTTTCATGGCCTTTCTCACCCACGGACGCATGGTCGGGTCCATCTTTTTGGTGGTGTGGCTTTGATGGTTGATGGTCCGTGGCCAGCAAAATGGATGCACTATACGATACAGAAGACAATTACTAGATCAATTTTGTTTGATTCGTGGCTTATATCACGAATTTCACAATTTTGTGCCTAGGGTTTGAACTTTGAAAAGAGGAAAAATCTGACCAACTTCATTGCTCATCCACAACTACAAGAGAGGAAGGAGGTGCGCTGGTGAGTGAGTAAGGTGTGCTGCGAATGAATTGTGATGTGGCTCATTGGAGTTTTCGAATTTGTGGCCGCCATGATTTCTGATCGGAGGTAGTAGCTGCACGAACGTGAACTCGGCCACGGGAAGAAGAAGTCAGGGCGTGGGGATGAATGATAGCGAACAGAGAGAGCCTCGTCAACACTGGCGAGCAAGGAAGTCGGGATTGCTAGCGACTAATTTTGGAGATGGAATTTGAGAGTCTGTTGGAGGGACATATTTGATACTCTTAGCCATATTTAGAGAGAAAAATCAATTTGACTAATCTGTTGGAGATGCTCTCACAAATTTGCAGCACGTTCATCTATAGAGGCCGGATGATGTAAATGCAGCAGCATTTTGTCAGATTCGTGCAAAACTTATTTGTGAGTCTAAGTACTCGATTTGTAAACCTTTCTGTGTACACCCTTTAAGGTGCAGAGGCAGGAATCTTTGCTGTGTACACCCTTTGGGGTGTAGAGGCAGGAACCTTGTTCCTTGTTCCGTTATCTTAAAAAAAGATTCGTGCAAAACTGGATGATTTTTTGGCAAGTATAAGGCTTCATCTATGTATATATAATATTTGAGAATTGCTGTAGAGTCAACCCGAATATCCAACTCTCTTTCGATTGGATGAATATTTGGTAATTAAGTATTTTAAATTTCCAAATACTGATATCTAGTTTATATAATAACATGAGTTGTACATAAGTAAGACGATTGGGTTGGACCTATAGCAATATACTCATAATATTTATTGATGAGGCCTCATATCCTGAGGCTTATGCATTGAACTTAGGGCTTCGCTTCACTCGTCCATATCCCATGCTATTGGGCTTATTTGCGGTTAATGCCAGAAGTAGTGGCGTTAGCTTAATTTTAAGTGTCTTCGGTCGATTAACACATGCCATCTCGGTATTTATACACTGCAACCTATATGCCAGCACCGCTTTAAGGCCCAAGGCCCAATACTTTAGGTAGCCAAAATAGGGGATTATGTAACGTTGACCCGTCCCCTAAAAAAATGTAATGGTGACCCAGTTCTATATATATACTAGTTGTTAACCTCGAGCGTTGCTACGGGACATCATATATGGAAGATATATATGTGAACCTCAAGAAATAAAGAACATAGATCAACATACAAATTTAAAAGAAACAATGCTGAATAATATTTGATTACATATACCATATAAATTGACTAAAGAGAGGCCGACATTACTGACACATTTGTATTGTTAATAAAAAAACAAATTGAAAGGGGGCTACACAGTTTGGTTGCTCGTTGTTACTCGTCACAGCAAAATCACAACCATCTGTGATTGATTGATGATCTCAATCATCTTGAGAATTGGGAGCAGAAAAGGTGGTAAGGCACATTTCCTTATGGGCATCTATTGTTTCTAGGAAAAGGCAGATCAGCAATGGCCACGTCCGTTCAAATTCTCTAAGAGGAAAACATGCAAGGTGAATGAATGTTTAGTAAATGATGTGGAATAATCCTGGATAAATATTAAGTTTTCAAGTTTTTTTGTCTTCTATAGCATATTAAGATGGGAGTGCTTATTTATAAAACAATGAAGGCACCATACCTTGCGTCAGTGGAGTAAAAAGTAACCCATGTTTGGGGTTGTGGATGGCCATTACCGAGCACATGTATTAGTCCTCTACATTCACAGTTAGCAAAATGAGAAAAGGGTCAAGTGCAACTCTGCCATGCTAATCAAATAACAGTACAGTTTGCGAGCTCGCCAATTTACCATAGCACATATTCTGTGAAAGGGGAGGAGGCTGGTGTAACTCGGTTGCAGTGTCATCTTCCCTATACATTAGATCTCATTTATAATGAATAATAATACATAAATATCTTGCTGATTTATAATCATCATTTATCAAACCAATCAAAAGGCCATGGTCTTTGTTGAACAATTTGAAGTGCAAAATAATGCAATTGTTAATCTATAGAGCTTGACGTCTCAGACCCTGGAAAGCAAAAGCAAACTAAAGAAAAAAGAGGTGCAGAATGGAAGGAAACAAAATAAAACACAGTGAATCAGTGATGATTGACTCACCTAAACAAACATTGGATATCAGGGATGAGGATGATATCTTGCTTCAGCATTGGCCAATTTGTGATGGAAATGATAGTGCTTGGATCGTCTGATACGGCATGTGAGTGAAATCACTCCCTCACAAGGCAGATTAGCAGACCACTACATTAAAATCGTCCTTGATTGGTTCTGTGCCACAAAAAGAGAAAAAAAAAGAAGGAACGCAAGATGATTGAGCCTCATGTCAAGACAATCTACTGGAATTGGTAGCCAAAGTGGGAAGTAGTAGTAAGATAATGGGAGGCCAGGAGCCCAGAATTGATGTGGATCTTGTGGGTTTTCAGAATCAATGATGCGCTATTGAGAATGCCCTAGAGACAAAGGGCTCCTCACCCATTCGTATGCTTGGAAGAAGAGGCAAGAACCGATGATCTATAGACGATTGGACGTGCCATTGATGGGACAACAGCTGCAGTTTCAGAAATTGATTGGAGGTAGCATTGATTGCAAGATTATAGTCACCATTGATTGGGGGCGTGGCCGTGCCTTTGGAGGCAGCACTGAGCCACGATCGCTAGTGAAAAAGAAAGTCGACCGTGAAAAGGAAGAAGAACAACGACTAGGATTCGAAGTTTTTAGCAGATCCAACGATGCACATAAGAAGATGACGTGGCTGCACCACAGATGAGAGAAATAGCCATCAATGCTTGTTAGTGGGTTGCACTTTTAAAAGATATGTAGATAAAAACAAAACAAAACAGCATATGTGAGTGTATTTGGGCTCAGGGCACGTTGAACCGCATTGGAGTTCCACCTCGAATTTCCTTCCCTATACTATGCTGTCCAAACGCGCCGGCCTCCGTGGACTGACCAGAAGCACGTAAAAAA
Organism: Chloris gayana; assembly: GCA_031894775.1. Classification (NCBI taxonomy): domain Eukaryota; kingdom Viridiplantae; phylum Streptophyta; class Magnoliopsida; order Poales; family Poaceae; genus Chloris; species Chloris gayana. Next base: position 33,927 of record JAUNZO010004805.1, on the reverse strand, counting down.
AGCACGATTACGGCACGATCCGAAATAAATTCGTGCCGGATGAGCCCGGCACGGGGCATCAGGCCGTGCTTGGGCCGCTCCCCTCACAACACGACTCGTTAAACCTTTGGTCTGAGTTATTTCAAAAAAAAAATACACGTTTCATACATTAAAACAAAGTCAAGCGGGAGCTCTGGTGATTAGCCATTTACATAAAAGACATGCAGTTTTTGGTTGGAAACCCAGTTCCATTTATTTTGCACTGTTTTAAATTAACGGGCTAATTTCTTAGACGGGCTTTCAAGTTTAACGGGCTGGTCCAACACGTTTAACCTAATTCGTGTCAGGCCGTGGACCGATGGCCAGGCACGTGGGCTAGCATGGCACGGACCGATATTAATTTCGTGTCAGGCCAGCCCGGAATTAAACGTGTCGGGTCGTTTCTTGCTTGGGTCGTGACGTGCGAGACGATCCATTTTCCCAGCACTAAGCATTAGGTAGCACGCATTGGTGGATGTGGTTTACAATTCTAAATTGCTTCTTCTCTCAAAAGATTAGTTCTTTATCGAATCCATTTGAATCATTCTGTTCTTTACAATTAATGCAACAAAATGAGATTCGAATATGTTTTATTTCAAATTTCAAAAAATTCAAATTTAGAAATTTGAATTGAATCGTTTGAGCATTGAAAATCAATTGTTACAATAGTTAAAACTCATTGTTCTAGTAGGTAAAAATCAATTGTTCTAGTATTTGTTTATGTATATATTTTTGATTTTTATCAATTTAGTTTTTTATTATTTATTATTTTTCCAATAGTGGGAACTAACTTTTCTAGCACTGATTATCGATTGTTCCAATAGTGAAAAATTATTGTTTTAATATTTTTAAAATGTATAACTTTTTTAGAATTTGTTTTTTAATATATATTTCATTTATCTAGCAATGAAAATCAATTGTTTTTGAAGGGTATGTTCCAACAATTAAGATTCACTATTCCAATACAATATATAATGTCGAATATTTACCCTATGGGTATACATTACTTGGGAGATTGTTTATCAAGGACATGGTGGCATATGAAGACATAGGACCGTACGGGAGGACCTACAGAGTGGTATCCGACTGGTACAAGATATCAAAAGGTTCCATATACCGATATGAAAACAAAGGTGTCGCGGAGTGATGACCGCTGCCACGACGATAATAATTGGTACCGTAGAGCGACGATTGGTGCAGAGTGACGATCAATAATGCAGTGATGATTGGCGCCCACATGAGCGATGACGCAACAACGGTCGACATACGGTGATGATCGGCGCCGTGATAACGGACGCCGCTTGATGACAATCGACGATTATTATCACTCGGCTGTGGTGGCCTTGAGCTATTTCTACTTCTTTATCGGTCAACAACTTCAACATCAACTACTTCAATCGGTCTACGTCGATGTCAAGGAGACGAGCGTTGCTGCTACTTGGACATTTTGTTTTTTTAGCGCGGTTGCCGAGCTCGAGCATCGTCTACTATGATACTTCGACTACCAAGTTCTTCATTGGTCATCAACTTCAACTTTGAGCACCGCTGCTGCTACTCGTTGACCGGTTATGTAATATTCAATCGCCTTCATTGGTCGTCAACTTCGGTTTAGAGCACCGCTGCTTGCTCGGACATTGTCTTGAGCATTAGCACGATTGCTAATTTTTAGTTTCGATCGATTACGTCGTCTTCAACCATCTTCATCGATCGCTGCTGCTAGGAAGCTTTCATGAGCAATAGCGCGGTAGCTAATCTTCGGTTTTGATCGATTGCGTCGCCTTCAACCGCCTTCATCGGTCGCCCAACTTTGATTTAGAGCGCCGCTGCTACTCGGATGCCGTCTCTAGTCGGTAGGAGTGGTTAGGAACAAGCGGAAGCAACCTAGAACAACTTGGAGAAAGGAAGTTGATACAAAGATCAATAAAACTCAAAAAAATCAATCGCATATTGGAAGTTCCGGAGCTGGGTCGGAAGTTCCGACTAGAAATACTCAAATTAGGTTATCGGAAGTCAACATCGAAAGTTTCGGTCCCGCATCGAGAAATTTGGGTCACGCATCGGAAGTTTTGGTACCGCATCGGAAGTTCGTACCGGAAGTGCACACCAAATGTTACGGTATCGTATTGGAAGTTCCGATCGGGTTCAAACGAGTACGCAAAATCAATGAAGAAGCGACTAAAACTTAATCCAACGAGCTTTGAATTGAACGAAATTTGGACCAGGTGACCACAAGATCATTGCGCACCTCCTCCAACAAGAATCCACATCAAACGAAAAATAATGAGGGCGGAATTTCAGATCTTGTGCAAGAACATGAAAAAGAAGGAACCTTAGGGAAATCTATGAAATTAAAGGTGCTCGTGTCATGGGTTTGGTCAAGACCACATCAAGGATTGTTCTAGAGTTTCCTAGCACCAAGATCCCCCAAGAAATCGTCTCAAAGTTCATCCAAGAAAGAGATGGAAAATTCCAAAGAAAGAGGTTCTAAAAATGACGAAAAGGAGAGGAACTCGGGAACTAGAGGATGAGCACAACTTCGAATCTCATTTCATAGATTCAACCATGTACTACACATGGATATACAAGGCTATCAAGCAACCCTCATCCTCCCACTCTTTCGAAGCAAAGAGTTGTCTCACTCAACTCTCCTCCTCTCTTTCACTGAAGCACAAACCCTAGCACAAAAATACAAAAAGACTAGATGGAAAGAGGCACCCCTCTCCATACACTCACCATTCCTTGTATAGGCACTAGTCTCATGACTAATGTCCATACTACCCTTCACCTACAATAGACTCCCATCTACCACTAGGGGCAAAGTCATCCAACTCTTTCATCATCGTCCAATGCCACTGGGCCCTTCACATCTTTGCTTCACCTCGACGCAAGCTTCGCGATGGTGCCACGTGCACGACCAATCGCCGCCACCGGTTTTGAGGCCCAAAAACCGGAAACCATCTTGCACGCTCCTCGAAGCGTGACTTCATCCGATGTCGACGTGTGCCACCTCGTATTGCAATCTTGACCGCCGGCAAGTCTCTCCTGGTCTCGCTCCATCGGGCCCCCTTGTCACTTGGACCGGCCTCCCATTTGCCTTGACTTGGTCAACACACCGTCTTCATCACTCCCACGGTTTTGAGGCTCAACCGTGAAACCGTTCGTGCTTCCTTCCTTCTCCATGAGTATGGTGTGGATCATCCTTAACCTCACCCGGTCTCCCAATCGTCCGACACCAAGTCCCCACTTGTGCCCGATCCTCTCGTCGTTGATCGTCAAGTTGACTCCATTCACCTACACATCAAAAGACAAGCAAACACATTTTTATTCTCCTCCAAATCTCCCAACACCTTTACCAACTTTGTTAGTCATAAGCATAAACCGCAATCCTTGAAATCCCGCATTTCAACTCAACCACCAAATCGACTCAATGTCAATTACTCATCACAATGTCGAGCCATGGCACATCTCAACATGGCTTCTCACCCATGTTGCCTTGGAGGTGAGTCATGTGTGAGAGTCAAGGGTGAAGCCATGAAAATTAGTTGAGGGTCCATGTATGAACAATTCAATCTTTAGGGGCGTTGGGGGGGGGGGGGTAGGAGGGAGGCTAATTAACCGCTATATGATATGACATATTTTTACATCCCTGCTTGAATAATTCACGATGCGCGGATAACATGATATCACACATCTTTTGATTGATATCTGCTTGAAAAGCGTGAAAACGGTAAAAGAGAAGGTCCATGTATTCATGCTCAAAATATGCAAATAGGTAGCGCTTTCTATTCCGCGTTTAGCTCGGTAACCGGTGAACGGCCCATTGTTTTTCGGATACCTGAACAAATAAAGCTTGATGAGTACATTGGCATCAATGTCCCTCTATCATTCCAACACCACTTTTCATTTGTATTTTTTAGCCGGTGCGAGTCACGCTCTACATGTGCATATGCATGTTTCAACACATACTACAACCCAAACCCACATTCTTCTTGCATTTAAATTGACCAAATAAGTACGCAACAATTAGTAGATCACGAGTGGCTCGTCACCAACCCTATCTCTATCCGTAGCAATGCATATCCTGTGAACATGGTCTTCACTTTACAATTCCATTCACAAGAGCACATGATGTCACGCATGTTAACAACAGCGCAAGAGCACATCTTACATGCATGCAAAAGCTATCGAGAGGCTGGATAAGCACTGGAGATTTTAATAGCAGTCCCAAAACCGAGCCGGACAATCGTGTAGAAACGGAAACCTGGGCACAAAAATAGAGGAGTTTGAAATGATGCCATTGCACATATCCCGAGCAGCCGCAATCCATGCATGAAAGCAACTATGCGGCGCGTGAGGACAAGCGTTGCATAGTTGGAAAGAACAAGTATCCATGGTTTATGGAAACGGACGGCACCAAAAAAGCTAGTGAGGCTTCTAAGGTAAGTGACCTGTATACACACGCCTCACCTCTGTTCTATTTAAACCCATGCCAACAATGGCTGGTTGCCTCACAATAAATTTCTATCCAAATCCATCTTAGATGCACTTTTGAGACGGAAGAAGAATCAAGAACTACTTGTATTGGTATGGTTTTACCTTTGTTCTTTGATTCCTTTTCTTAGTATAGTTTCTTGATTAGCTCGTTGGTTTTCTTGATCCTTTATAGAGCTAGGAATCATGGGAGACCAACACCATCGGCAGCAGCTGGAGAGGAACAACGGTGCCAATGGACTGGATCTTCCACCAGGATTTCGATTCCACCCCTTGGATGAGGAGATAATCACTTCTTACCTAAGGCCTAGGGTGCTCGACCACAACTTCACTACCCTTGCTGTTGGAGATGCTGACCTCAATAAGTCGAGCCATGGGAACTTCCATGTAAGTGCCCTTATTCATACACACCAATTTGTTTTGAGTTGCGAACTAATAGTTCTTGAATCATTCTAAAGTGATAGCAAACATGGGGGAGAATGAGTGGTACTTCTATTGTCAAAACGACCGCAAGTATCCAAGCGGTAATAGGGCCAACCGTGCCACAGTGGCTGGCTATTGGAAGGCCACGAGCAAAGACAAGGAAATCTACGAGTGATGATTCTACGGGTCCGGTGCTTGTCGGCTCGAAGAAGACACTAGTCTTCTACGAAGGAAGAGCTCCCAAGGGTGTCAAGACTGATTGGGTCATGCATGAGTACGAGCTCCCGAATCATGTAACCAAATCTATCACCAATATTATGACTTTTTTATATTTTTCTTCCATTTTGAAGGTGCTAGTTGAACTATCTAGTACCAAAGTCACTCAAAATATCTAGATGCTTACCTTAATTTAGATCTTGATTTTGCCATTATAAAATATCTAGATGCTTACCTTAATTTAGATCTAGATTTCCCTATTTTTATTCTATTTGTTTTGTTTTTTTTGTAGAGGGTGTGGACAGTTTGTAGGGTGTTTCACAAATCCTCGGGCGTCAAGAAGACACAAGAGTTGGCACCGACATCTCGAACCGAGTACCACATGACCATGGGTACAAGCAACAACATGGATATGAGGAGCGCAGACTTTCCCATGCCTACAAATTTCTCTATGGAACAAGAGGACTTCACCATGGGTTCTTCTGCATCCTTCTACTCCTCCGATGGCATGAGCTTGGTTCAGCCCATGCTATCATCTATGGTTGGCACGAGTAGCATGGGGATTAACATGAACACCAATCACTTTGAGGAAATGATGGCCATGACACAACCAATGCCATTTTACCAGCAAGAGGAGATTGGAATGTTAAGTGATTATAACTTTGAATTCATTGCTTGAGCAAGATAGCGAGGGCAACATCGGTTCTATCAACGAGATGATGCAAGAGTAAGCCTTGACCAGAACAATTATGTTGCTGAGAACTTATCAATGGTGCTCGAAGAACCAGTGGTTGCTGCCACTATCGAGATGGACAAGTACCAAGCACTCGAAAAAAAGTAAAGAGGGAAGCCAACAAGCCATCATAGCTACAATAAGCATATATCCATATAAACTTGCATTGCATTTGTGAAATAATGAGTGTTGCATGGTGTCTTAAAGTTTATAACTAGTTGATAAGCTTCTAGTTATTATACCCTAAGTTTAATATGTGTGTATTGCTATCTGCATGTATCGACATATGTCATGTATCTTCAATGGATGTGTGTAACATGTGTTGGCCTCAATAATTTGGTGGTCTAGTTATTATATATTGATGCATGGGTTGTATTATCATGTTAAGTGTTTGTACTTATTATGTGAAATAAGTAATGTTCAATTAAGAAATATCCTGAGATATTTGCAATGAACGTACACTTAACATATAATTGTCAATTATACAACACTTCACACGCACACCGCACTACTACAATTATGCTCCGTGGCGGCGGGCTAAAAGGGCCTCGGTGGCGACTCATTAAACGCCACCGAGGTCCTATCACTAATTACAAGCAAAATTAGCCGCGGTCCTAAGACCGCGACTACCCGCCAGGGCGGATTAGCCTAATAAGGCGCCAATGGTGGTCCGGGGACCGCGATCGACGCCATGAACCTATTAACAAAAGAAGGCGGGCCCCTAGTGGGACCCGCCCTAGACGCCGCCGTCTCGTGCGCCGTTACCGTCCCACCGCCTCACGTGGCCCGTGCTGCGGCACGCGAATGTGGAGGAGGAGCCGCCGCCGCGGGAGGAGAAGCCGCTGCTGCCACGGTCGCCGCCGCCGGATCCTCCACGGGGGGTGGGGGTGGGGGGAGGAGGAGTCGCCGGTGCCGCCGCCGCCGGAGGACGTCCGCGGCGGGGAGCAGAAGGAGGAGTCACCGCTGCAACGGAGCTCAACGAGGCATTGGCGAGGACCAACGCCTGCTTGCCCCGGGAGCACCGGTTGCTCCTAGAGCGGCCCCGCCGACGGTGACCCATGCCGGAGGCAGAGGAGGAGCGAAGGAAGGAGGAGAGGAGTAGAGGCGGCGCCGCCACCGACTAACCCTAACCCTAGGTTGCGATGCGGCGCGCACGGATAAACCGGCGGTGCACCCCCCCCCCCTCACCTATTTATAGGAGGGGCGGTCGGCTGCAACGGGCCTCAATGTCCGGCCTGCAGCTAAATGGGCTACGTGCCTTTGGCCACCGTAACCGCGGGCTCTAGGTGTCCGCGACTAACTTGCACCCTTAGTCGTGGACACCAGCCTACACCCGTGCTTAGCGGCGGAGCCTCGAGGGACCACCACCGTGGCAAAAATGACGTCCACCGCCATAGAGCTTTATTCTAGTAGTGTCGGGTTCCCAACAAGTAGCAAGGATTTCCTAAATGTAGAGTGTTCTAAATTTGCATGTGTTGATCATCCCAAAAATCTATAGAACTTTAGATATATTAACTTAATTAGCCTTTTATATTGGCTTAATTAGTCTTATATGGAAACGGATGCACCAATGCCACTCTCCTTGTGATTATGGCCGGTGGGAGGTGAGTGAAAAAGAATCGAGTGTCGAAACTACAAAACCATTTTGCTCACAAACGTAACTTAGTTTTTTAGTCTGTTTAAACTCTATGTTGTTTAGAATTAATTCGATGAAATCAAATCAAATATGAATAGTATTTGAATTTTTATCAATATTTTCAATGTTTTGATCAACGTGTTGTGTATATTTAGATATTCTATATCAATATTTTTAGAAAAATATGGAATTTTTTTCAAAATGATGATATAAAAATATTAAAATGTTGAAATTTTTTTCAAATATTATGTGGACATAAAAATAATATAATAATATATAAATTAATTACCATGAACTAGAAAAGTAATAAAACACATGCTGCCTTTATAGTTTACAATTGGATGCATCTTAATAGGTTTAATGGGTTGACCTACATGGTGCTAAATTTAAACTACACTACATAAAGAAGGCTTGTGCAACCCACCTAGTGGCCGGACGGGCGTGAAAGTTGCCTAGAGGGGGGGGTGAATAGGCAATATAACTAAAAACCTGAAATTACAACACTTGAAACAAATAGGTTAAATTCGCCACCGACGGAACTTCCGTCATCGACGGAACTTCCGTCGGGGTGGTGAGAGGAAAACCTAGGGAAAGGAATGGGAAGGAAATCTCACGATTCCACTTGAATGGAAACCTTCCTTTTTGCCTTGAAAGTGTTGTACTTGCAGGAATTTAGTAGACACGCAACACGCAAATAGATCGGGCGAAAACACTCTCGAGAGGTGAATGAAGAAACACACAACAAAAACAAACAAGAGAGGCACGGGGATTTTTCACCGAAGTTCGGACCCCTCACAAAGAGGTTCCTACGTCTCCGTTGAGGAGCTCACAAAGAGCCGGGTTTCTTTCAACCCTAATCCTCTCAAGTGACCACAAAGGTCAAACTTGTTTTTCTTCTTCTTCCTTGGATTCTTTTCCTTGCGGAGGCGAATCACAACCTTCACAAACTTCCCAAGGCTCACCACAAGCTTGGGAGCTCTAGGGCAACACCTAGCCAATCTAGGAGAACGAATCTCCAAGAGTAACAAGTAAAGAACGAAATTAGTTGCTAGGGGAAGATGTGCTCTAGGTTGGGTTGATGCTATCAAGCTTGGAATCAAGATGGGAGCTCACTCCAATGGCTTTGGATCTCAAGAGGAGTGGAGAGGAGTGAGAGAGAGAGCTTGAGCAAGATCCGAGAGTTCAAAAAGCACCAGCACCTCTTCTCACGGGTTAGGTCAAGGCTATATATAGTGTGGGCTCTAAAAGAGCCGTTGCTCAAGTCAATGATTGGACCTGACGGAACTTCCGTGGGTGACGGAACTTCCGTCACCCTATTAGGTCAACTACGAAACATGCCGGGACGGTACTTCCGTCCGAGTTAGAACTTCCGTTCAAAACTCACTGGAACCGACGGAACTTCCGTCGCCCAGACGGAACTTCCGTCGGGCAAGATTTGAACCGGAAAAGATCTCCGGACGGTACTTCCGTCATGTTTGAAACTTCCGTCCAAAATTCTCTGGAACCGACGAAACTTCAGTCAATCCAGACGGAACTTCCGTCGTGTGTGTAGATGTTAGGAAAAGATAGGCTTTTTGTTCTTTGTTGAGTTGGTATTTTGGTTCCAAGTGTTTTGAGGATAACTAGAGCACATTCTTCCCTGCACGTAAGATCGTTTCACCCCTCTTAATAGTTTGGCACACCTATACTCAAGAAGCTATAAATCTAAAACTTGTAGTCTTTACTTTTTGAGTACTTGTTCACTTTTTAATTGAGGGGTTTGCTTTCTCACATTGTGGATACTACCACTTTGTTGTCCTGCACAATGACTCAATAACCACATTAGAGTTTTTAATCATTTGTCATTTATCACCAAAACCCACTAGGGGGCCTAGTGCATCTTCAATCTCCCCTTTTTGGTGATTGATGACAAATAATTAAAAGGGATAAACGATATCAAATACGGAAAGAACAAAACAAACAAAATATAGCGGAGCTCCCCTAAAGCGATGCATGGGTCACACAAACATGTGAGAGGGCTCCCCTATATTTTGTGCTTGTGGGGTGCCTAAAGACAAGGTGCACAAGTGACAAGTTTAAGTGTGAAGAGGAAGGGCAGCACAAGCGCAAATAGCTTCACACCACAAAAAGCAAGCCACATATATCGATAATCCATAAACACCACATTAAAGCATTAAACAACCAACATCCATCATTCAAGCACATACGAAATAAAAGACTAGCCCTATTACAATAGAGCACAAAACACATAGTTCCTTACATAAGTTCCCATAAGTTCCAACAACTAAGATAGATAAAGAACACAAAGATAAAGAAAGTAGTGATCCCTTTTCTCACTCTCTCCCCTTTGGCATCAAGGCACCAAAAAGTAAGAAAGGAAGGAGAGTAAGATAGGAAATCACTCGTCGCCCTCCTGTCCGCCAAAGTCCTCCTCTTCTTCTTCTTCATCTCCTCGCATGGGCTGCATGGGAGCTTTGACCACCATCACCACGAAAGTAGGGAGCATAGTCCTCGGGCTGCCACCGATAGACAGGAGGGGGTGCATCCTCCTCTTCCTCGGATCCTCGGAGGGGAGACCTCGGCACCCCGTGACCTCATGAAGTTCTTCATCCTTCTAGCATTCTTTTTGACGCCCTGTCCGGTCTTGTGGATATCAACAGCATTGGCGGTGCACACATTGAAGATTGACTTGAGGGCGCCCAAGATGCGAGAAGTGGGAGAGCCATCCCGGCGTGGGACCGCATCTGCTAGAAGCACCAATCGTAGGAGGGGCGCTGCGCTTCTTCTTTGCTCCACCTTTGAGCTTGAGCTGTAGTGGACGATGCTTGCACTCCTTTTCAAAAGTCAACTTGGTGACTCCCTCAATCATAGCCATAATCCATGGAGCATAGGGAAGAGTCATCCTAGTGTTCACGCTGCGCCTGCTGATCTCCTCAAAGATAAAACCCATAACACAGAAGGGAGTAGCGTCGAGTGCAAACCTCACTAGCACATTCCTTGACCAAGCAGCAATCTGATCATTGTATCCATCCTTGGGTACAATGGTCTCGCGAAGGATCCGGTTGAGGTAGAAGTAGTAGGGCGAGAAGTCCCTTTGTCTGTCCATAGACACATGGGCCATCCTCATACATGAAGGCCGGCGCAGTCTCGGGAATGGTTTGCTCATTGATAATGGTCTCATGATTATCGTCTCCGTCGGACTCGGCAGGTTGAAATAAGAGGCAAACACTCGCCAGCTGCACTCATAGCGCTGTCCTTGAGTCATCCAAACTATCTTGTGGCGGCCGGTGTCAATGTAGAGTGTGGCATAAAACTGACAGACAATTTCTTCATTCCAATCATGGCGGAAAGCCATGAGGTCATAAACTCCACGGGCCCTGCACACATCCATCACTTGATCAAAAATAGCATCATTCTTGTTCTCCATGTACTCGCCAATCAATCCACCGATGCTGATGCAGCCTCCGGGATTTTTCTCGCATGTCAATGAAGAATGTGTAGTAATAGTCTTGTTGACCCCACAGGTGGAACCTTGGATCCGATGCCTCTTTCTCCCGTACACTGCGGTGGTCCGTCCTTCTCAACGCATCCAGCATATTGGGGTGCCTCCTCATATCACATCGGCTGTGGGAGCCAATGTAGACCGGTGCCCTCACACGAACATCACTAGTTGCAACACCTGCAGCAGCTGCCTCCGATCGGTCACGAGCAACCCCCTTGCCCTTGCCTCCGGTGTCGGGATGAGGTGTGCGCTTGACCACCCTCTTGCGCTTGAGCTGTGATCGAGACGGCAATTCCTCCTCACTCTCCGAAGATGGAACTTCTTCCTCAATCTCCTCATCATGGCTTGGTTCCCGAATGGTTGGCCCGCCGCTCTTCCTACCCGCGTGCTTGGTACGAGTCATACTCCGACAAGAAAGAAAGGATTGATAAGAACTTGGTCAAGTGGCATAGGTTTGTGCGTCACGAGGGGCAACTTCATGTGCAAGATTCTGTCGAGACGGAACTTCCGTCGGGGACGACGGAACTTCCGTCCCGGCGGGATTTCGCACATGGAGTTGACCAAAGTGATGCAAAAATCTATCCTATCCGCTAGAGCTAGACAAAGACTTGAGCATCCTAAGGATCTAGACACTATTCTACTCAAGATAGACCAACGAGGCTACTAGCATTGACCAAGATTTGAAAAAGATAAGATTTGAGATCCATACCAAATCCACGCGAAGGAGAGCGCGAATCCACGGAAGAACTTGAGGAACGGAAGTGCCGTAGGATGGGGATGCTTTCCCACGGAGCACTTGAGCTTTTCCTTGGTTGAAAAACGAGATCGCCAATGGAGCTCACGGGCTAGGGTTTGGGAGGAGAGAGAAGCTGTGGAGAGTTATGAGGAGGAAGAAGGAAAAAGAAGGGGTCGGGTCCCCTATAGACCCGCACATGACGGAAGTTCCATCACCTGACGGAAGTTCCGTCAAAACCAGAGAGTTTTGCACGGAAGTTCCGTCGGGAACGGAAGTTCCGTCCTGTCCTGGTTCAGCCTTTTGGAAGAAGAGTTTTTGACGTTTGGAGACCTAGGTTGGAACTTGGGGTTGCCTTCACTTGTGGATAGCCAGCAATCAACCACATTGAACAATATCCACAAGATGGGCAATATGATCACGAGATCAAATTCAAATATTCTTAATACAAGAATAAGCTTTATTTTTGCAAATAGTTTTTGAGAGAATAAAAACAACAATCAATATCACCAAGATGCGCAAGATTTCACTCCACATTATAAGAATCAAGTATATTAAGTTCACTCCTAAGCTCACAGAATCTTTTCTCATCTAATGGCTTGGTGAAGATATCGGCTAGTTGTTTATCGGTTCTCACATAACTAATCTCAATGTCCCCTTTGATTGAATGGTCTCTCAAGAAGTGGTGCCGGATATCTATATGCTTAGTCCTATTGTGATCAACGTGGTTGTATGCAATCATGATGGCACTCTCATTGTCACATAGGAGGGGAACTTTGGTCAAAGAGTATCCAAAGTCCTTAAGAGTTTGTCGCATCCATAAGAGTTGTGCACAACAACTACCGGCTGCAACATACTCCGCTTCGGCTGTGGAAAGGGCAACGGAATTTTGTTTCTTGGATGACCATGACACAAGGAACCTACCCAAGAATTGGCAAGTCCCGGAGGTGCTTTTTCTATCTACCTTACATCCGGCGTAGTCGGCATCCGAGTAGCCAACTAACATGACACGGAATTGATCAGATGTGTCAGGCTATCCCGTTAGGCCCATGACAATAGCAACCCGACAAAGGTTATATGGCCCATTAGTCATCAAATGGATGACAAATGGAGAAAAAATAGTGCGAAATCGGAGATTCAAATGAAGTTTCTATACCACCGAGCCATGGCGCTATTTCTTTATACATATAAAACATTTTTCTATTTACTATATAACCGCCGGACCGGTCGCACCTTTGGCCCAAACACAACACACCACTACAAGCCATACCAGCCCGATACGAAATATATCGAACCATGACGTGCTTGGACCGGACTAAAAGATTCTTTCTTCGGGCCAGCCCGTTTAGCACGAACGGTTTGGCCCGGGAACACTATATATAGCGTGCTACCCCTAGTTTGTGAGTAGCGTGATTTACAAATCGCGTGTGCGAACTAGTGGGCAGAAAGGAGGGACTCGACACGTGGCGTAAGCTGATTACTTGGTGGGATTTGAGTTGATTTCAGAATTTCAAATTGACTTTTCTCTCAAATGGTAATTCTTTTTCTAATTCCATTTAAACCATGATATTCTTTAAAATTAATGCAATAAACAAGATCACACATGATATGAATTTTCGTTTTTAATTTTACAAATTTTAATTTGAATTTGAATTGTTCTAGTGTTTAAAATGGATTGTTTGAGTAGTTACAATCAATTGTTCTAGTAGTTATAGTCAAATATTCTAGTAGTAAAAATTAATTGTTCTAATAATTAAAACCAATTTTCTGTAATATTTATAATTTAATTTTGTATTTCTATTTTTTAAATTATTCTTATAATTTCTAATAATTAAAACATGTTGTTCCCACAATTGAAGTCTATTGTTGTAGTAGTATAACTCTATTGTTGCTGTAGTGCAAACCTATTGTTACGGTAGTAAAAAGATAATGAATCTAATATTTCAAATAATGATATGTATATGAAGTAATAATTCAGAAATAATTAATATGACTAATTAAAAATGAATTATCTAGAAAATATAGCAATGGGCCACTTTCTTGGCCCAAAGGGCCTTGATGGCCGCTCTATCCCTAAGCTATGGGTAGTGTGACATACCTAGGGGCTCCCGGTTTCGCCACTTTTAGATGCACCGATGCTTCATTCTTCTCAATATGAGGCACGTCTCTCTTAGAAGAGTTGGCACAGTTCGGCCTCGGTGCATCACTAGTTGTGTCTTTTCCTCTTAGGCCATCTCAAATACTGACCAAATGGTCTTATATACTGCAAGAGCCTAGGTGAGTTCGCCCAACATATGTATAGCAGTCCAACTACGGGCGTTTATTTAGTTCAGGGCATGGGAGTAGCATAAGTTTGATTTTTTGTTTTGGAAAAATAAATTGTAAGAAAGAGAACTTTAGTCTAAAGTTGCAATATTATTTAACGAACCATATTTTTAGCAGGAAGTACATGGCGCATCAACTCACGAATACATTATTGTTAGTTACGTCAGTTGCCGGAGTTATAGGTGAGTTGTGTTCTCTCCTGATTAAAAGTTATAAAACCTCTCGACTTCTAGCGCCGGCAAAGATTTATGTTCTCTGTTAACAGTCAGAAACTTTGCTTCTGGAAAAAGGAGCAGTAAAACTGAGGTAAAGGAATTTTTCTTTTTTTTTTTTTGCGAGGGGAGGTAAAGGAATTTGGTTCCTTCAGCGGACTTCCAACAAAGGTAGTATATGTGCATGGTGGGATATCACTCTTAAGATGGTTGCTTCATCAACACAAAATGCTTTGTATAGATGGAAAATAGAAAGGGCTAACTACTTCTGCAAGATCCTGTTTGCACGAAAGGAAAGGCATGGCCAATACCATGTCCTATTTTGGTGTTCCTTTTTCTCAAACAAAAAAGACACTGCGATGGGTTGCCTGTTTTTAGCTCTGAATCACTTTGTTCTTCTTTTTTTGCTTCTTACAGCTTCACTGAGAACAGCTTTGTCTCCCAAATTGTGGGAAACTATTTAACTGATTATATGTGAATGGTTCCAATGACAAGTATTAGTTTTTTATGTCTTAAATAATATCATGAATTAATAAAGTTGATCAAAGTATACGTTGCTATATACTTCATAGCGAAAAAGGGATAATGCTTTCTACTTTTGAAATTAGCAATATGCTTCCTCATTACAAATAGGAAAAGGGGTGAAAACATTTTACTCAAAGGTGATTTTCTAGATATGGTCAAAGTAAAATATTTTAAAATTCGATTTATATCTTAAATATCAAAGTTAAAATCCATAAACCTAGAAAATAAAAAATGTGTTCTATAGTTTTATATATATCTGAATCATGGTTAACACAAACTCCTCTGTTTTAAGTTCCAAAATGGACTCTTTTGTCTAACAGAAGTGCTTAGAATTCATCACAATGAATTATATACATATATATAATCTTGTTTTCAAAATAGCATTCTAATTGTTTGGCATTTAATGCAAATATGTTGGGCCTATCTAGCTCTTGTGATGGATGATTTAAAGGACAAAAGTCAGTAAAATTATACAGGTTCTTGTAATGGATCATTTAGCTTTTCTTTTAGTTATAAAAAAGTGCACCAAGAGTTGCTAAAGTTTTCTAAGGTTGTCATCTAAATGTCTCGATTCTTAAATTGCATTCAGGTTCCTAAACTTGTTGAAAATATCATCTAGTTCTAAAATTTTGAAAATATGAATGTGCAATTGAGAGTTCGCGGACTTGCATTGTCCCCCTTAACAGTTTAGTAGGTATTTGTGTCTTGTTAGCTTGTATAAAATATTCAACGTTTACCTATAATTTATCATGTAATTTTAGAAAACTAAGGTAAGGCCGTAGTATATATATAGAACTACTTTATGGTACATACTACCACTAGTACTGTATCTGGTGGTACTTATAATCTAACGGCTTAGATTAATTTACATCACATCATTAGTACTATTAGTACTATTAGGTGGTACTAATGGTACGAGGGTATTTTCAGTAAAATAGTGTGTATATTATAATAGTTTTGTATTATTTAAAAGAGATTGAATTGTTTCAAAAAAAAGATTGACTTGAGGGAAATTTCATTCAATTTTTTGCGAATTTGAAATTTCCCAAATCTCAAATTTAAACTTAATTTTTTGCGAATTTAAAATTTTGCAAATTTCAAAATTGAATTTCCGAATTTAAAGTTTGAATTCAAATTATATGACTTCAAATTTGAATTTGAATTTTGTGAATTTTCAAATTTTCAAATTTAGAATCTGAATATCACGAATTTGAAATTTGATTTTTGAGTTTAAGTTTTGCAAATTTCAGACTTATTTTTTCTCGAATTTCTCAAATTTGAAAAAAAAATCTGGAACATGGAAATTGAATTTGAATTTTCTGATTTTCAAATTCGTGCTTTTGAATTCAATATGTGAATTTCAAAGTTGAATTTTACAAATCGCGAATGGCAAAAAAACGTAATTTCAATTAAAAACTATACAATTATTAAAATACCCTAAACAGTACCACCAGATACGGTACTGGTGGTAGTATGCACTATAAAATTGTTATATATATAATAGCAGTTACAATTAAGTGGGCCACTACTAATAAATATATAATATGTAATAAAAGAAGTCCAATAGACAGGTTCAGTTCCCTTGTCAAATAAACAACTTCAACTGACATGGTATCAACAAATGATGTTATATATTAGGATGTGGGCTGCATATGCCTGCATGAACTATACGTGCGAAAAGACAAACATGTAGATATATAAACATATATCAAGGAAAGCTAAGGCTTTTCGGAAGACATGATCCATATATACGCATATGAGCAATGGAGCATGATATAGGCCAGCGAGATGTGGTAAACACCTAAGGATTCCACGACGAGAACAAAATGATTTGATTTGGCCCCTTGCATTAATCTGCTCCGCTGACGGGCAATCATTGGGATATGGAATTGCTTGCTTTAGAAAAGGTTAGGGGCCTGACATGAATCTTTGAACCACTAGCTGGATCGTATGTGATGATCTTCGATTCTACTTTTTGTCAGGTCTTATATCTTGGATCTCTCCTCTCACATATGTAGTTTGAGCTCTGGGGTGATCTATGTGCTGCCTTCCTCTACACGATTAGTAATAAACTAGGAGAGCCGGAGCGCTCCGCCGCGCCAGTTTTGTTTAGAAATTGGAGGGTAATAGGAAAAAGAATAAAGTTGAAACGGTTTTAGGAGTTCGGAGAAAAATTAACAGGAAATCGGAGGTTATACATAAAAAAGTTGTAGAATGAAACAAAAGGATATGTAATTTAACGGAAGTTTGAGGGTTGAAACTGAAATTTCGGTGGCAGGATGCAGTTTGGATATTCATAGGAACCAAGGGACTTTATTGAAAAAAGTACGAGAGATGTTGGTCGTCTGATCCGATCGAACGGCCCACGTGCGCCGTGTAACCGCGGTCGTAGCCTCCAAACCCTAACCCCATCCACATCCCACCATTTGTCTTCCTCTACGGCGGCAGCCATAGGTGGGCGCACCAAGCAGCGACGCGACCAGCGCCGACGAGCCCACACATCCTCACACCCATCCTCCCTTGCCAACCACCACCTCTCCACATCCCTCCTTCCCGGCGAGCGTCCAACTACCCACCTCCATCCTCCCAACGAGTTAGGCGGCAACCCTATGGGGGCCTCGCCGGAGTGCGCATGGGGCGTAGGCCGCGCGCAGTTCCGTCGAGGGAATCCACGGCGTCGCCCGGTCTTCGGTTAGTCGGCCAGCGACAAAGCAACTCGGGAAGGCTTGCAACCCATGTGCCACCTCGGATCCATCGTGGATCTAGCGACGACGACCACCTCGGATGGGCCACTCCGGATCCGGCAAAGGCGGGGGCACAGATTCCATGGCCCGTGTCGGGCTATCCTGGCCTCCCGCACGGAGCCGACGGCCCGCGGTCCACTGGACGGTACGACGGGGAAGCAGCGATGTGGCCACCGCTGGAGGCCGCCACACCGGCCACAAAATGGCGTGGCGTGCGCGGAGGACAGCCATGTCGTCCAGAATGCGGATTTCAGGACGCATCAGCTTTAGACTATACACACACATACGGCCACCAGGCCCACTACACATTCTAGTTTCTGTGGAACACCATATATGGTTGCTTTCTTACTGACAGTTAGGAGTAGTAGAGATTTTAGTACCTTTGGTGAGAGCTTGCCAACAGCATGAATCACGATACCAAGCATAATCGTCAGGGGTTGGAGTACAATGCAAACCCGTGTCCCTGCTGAATTACTGACCGAGAACGGCACAGGATTGTACGATGATCGAGGAGCGATGTTGATGGCAGAGCAAGCTAGTAGCAGTTTGACCTACCAATGGAGGGCCTTGCCTCTAGTACAGGATGCACGAGTGTGACATTTTCAGGTCATGTAGTTTTCGCTCTTTCCATGGAAAAGACCAAAAGACTGTTGTTTACATATAGTTAGTACAGCAGTGTGCCAATCATTCTGCAAAAGCACAGACGGAATAGCAACCCAAGAACTCCGAGCTTGATATCATTTTGTCGATCACTTGCGGCAATAATCTGGTGAACTTTGATCAACTCGCGATCTTGTCAAACCTGGTTTTGCACCCACTCAAATCTAATTGTCATCTAGCTGTAGAAATCTGGATCGGTGTATAACTATTTGATAAACCAAGACACACCCTTTCGTCATAAAGGAATTCGAAAATTAAAATTTCCCCTCAAGATCAAAATTTTTCTTTGGTACCTCTCACATGTGAAGTAGAATTAATAGAGGACAATCCAGCAAAGAGGAATTGAACGGATAGTCATAAGTGCTGTTTTTGTAATTATGACGAAACAATTCAGCATCTTTTATTGGGATAATTGCAAAAACCACCTCATAAGTCATTCAGAGTTTAAGATTCCCCCATAAGCTATTTCGTTGCAAACGCCCACCCACCCTCTAGATTTTGTTGCAAAAAAATCTCAATTCACACTTGTTTAATTGATACAGACGAGTTTCACTCATTTAAAATGGTTGATGGTGTCTGTATCAATCTTATAATATTTTTAAAATATAATATTTTTATATTATGATAGAATTTGAAAAAAAAATTAGAGGTTAGTCGGTGTTCCTATGAGATCTAAAAACATATATTAATGAAAATAAGATGATTATAAATGTTTTGAAATAAATTTTAATAAAACAATGATTCAAAAACTTAAAAGGTGTTAAACTTAGTTAACTTATATATTTATTTTGATTTATGCCAGCCAAAACATATGAAATTGATTAAGCATGTGCATATTGGGGTGGTTTTTGCAACAAAAGATGGTGGGTGGATGTGGATTTGTAACAAAAAGAGTTATGAGTGGGAATCTCAAACTCAAGGTGAGATATGGAGTGGTTTTTGCAATTAAGCCTCTTTTATTTGACTGTCATCATGATAGGAATTTTTGAAGGGTAGTGAAAGTAGCTACGGGTTATCCCACTTAGATCTATAGTTCATATTACGAGTAATTGGCTTTTCAATCTTGACTTGAAAGCACGTAAGATCATTTTAGTTGTGGTGGTGGCTCTTTGATGGACTATATGGCGATGCAAAAATGATATTTGTTTTAACAATGTAAGATACTTATAATTTTTATAGACTTTATTCAGAAGAACATATTGGCTGAGATATTGGACGTTGTTACAGCATGAGGACACCAGGAACAACATCTAATCAGTGTGTGCTTTCATGAAGATGGCTGCCATAGAACTTTTTTGCTAGTCATGGTTAAAGGTTTAATAATAAAAATGATACTTCTTAATTTTGCTTCCCGTCGGGTAGTCGGATGATTGCAATTTTGTAATATAATTAAAACCCGGACTGTGTGCGGAATGATGCATAAGTTATATCCATTATCTTTAAAAAATCTAGCTCTAGGAATCGGGTTCCACCGTGAAAAGTCATTTTTCCTCATCGCTACGGAGCCCTGCTTAGCAGAGGGAGTAATTCCCACACGAGTTGTCATTTTCATATAAAACAGTTCAGTTGTTAAGTCTAACGAAACGATCGCTCGACTTGCATATGCTCATTTTGTTGTTTATATGAGGCACCTTTCATCACCGACGAATTGGCGTACGAAAAAGGCTGGGAGATTTGATTGAAGCATCTGCGAAAGCAGGAACGTTTGCCACAGCCTTTGACCTGGTACGAGTTCCCCAATGCTGCCTAAACAGAAAAGCCAAAGCTATAGCTAGATACTCTCCTCTCTTGCATGCCTTCCAGCTTTAGCTATCAGCTCATGACCATGAACAGGCCGGCAGATTCGATGCGTCCCAATAGTCAATGATCCGTCGGGCGATCTCAATGTGGGCGTGAGATTGCCGGGAATGAGATCGTCAGTCGATGCTAAACCGGTACCTACTACCCCTAACCAACGGCCTCGTTTTGACTTGCGTTCCGTTAAATTATCGTATGCTGGAAGTGGTGACGGATTGTGATCGACGGAATCGGGCAAAAAGCGATGCGACGATGCAAAGAGAGTGAGCAGGGCAAATAAAATGGGAGTATTTGGTACTGGCCGTACCAGGTTGGCAGCATTTTCAATCTCATCGCTTGCAAAGCTGCCTCCACCTTTGGCTCAGAAACGAAAACTATCCTTCTACTTTAGGAATTGAAAATATCATGGATCTATCTTCTCGTATCTTGCTCGATGAGAAGTTCAATTCGTTTTATGCTTGTGTGTTTGGCTTCCTTTTTCCTTCCTTTTCGAAAACAAAAACAAAAAGGAGGCATTTTTATGCCCAGCGGAATTCTACATGTGCTCTGTTATCTGCAGAGTTTTTAGTGCAGGGTGATGAGCTTGTATGTCAGGAAGAAAGAGACGTGACGAGACCTGGCACCAGTGGCGAGTACTGGGGCCTGTCGAGTGTCAACACAAGGCACTTTACCTGCAAATTCACGATTTTTCCCCGGCTTGCAACGGAGGAACGAATAGCACGTTGCCGCCTTGACGGTTCGCACGCCACGGCAGAGAGACACATGCAAACCACAGAGGTTTGTCTATGACAATGCAGATCAATTTAGATAACTACTGGGATACAAGCGAGCATGATCACGACCCGTTTAACACTCCTGATCCGAGTAATTAGTTCTCTCTCTCTCTCTCTCTCTGGCATATGCATGGGAAGAAGCAACTCATACAGTCTCATTGGAGAAGCTAACTCAGCTCAGCTCATCAGCTTGGTGTCCAACAGGTCCCCGTCCTTGAGGAATCCGAGGCAGTAATGCTGGAACTTGTCGGCGACGGCCTGCGGGACGGAGACGAGCACGGTGACGCCGTCCGGGTCGCCGACCACGGGCAGGAACACGCAGTATATCTCGCTGGTGAGCGGACCCATGTGGGCCGGCCCGCCGCCGCCGAAGTCGAGGTCCTCGAGGCCCAGGCGCGTCCACGCGGAGATGACGAGGCTCGCCGCCAGGTCGGGCCTGGCGCCGCGGCGCTCCTCGAGGAGGTCCACCATGGACCGCACGTACTCGTCGTCCACGCACTCCTTGGCCTCCTGCACCAGCCGCACGCCGTAGCGCGCGGTGGACGGCGCGGCGGCCGTGAGCTGCGCCGCCGTGGACTCGGCGCACCCGAGCACGAACCCGTTGCCGTAGAACCCGCGCGGCAGCTCGGGCTTCACGCGCCGCCGCACGTTCACGGAGAAGAGCAGCTTCACGCGGAGCGAGGCCGGCGGGTCCAGCGCCCGCACCCACGCGCGCCACACGTGCGCCGCCAGCGCCTCGAAGGAGGTGCACTTGAGCGACGGCGTGCACTGCCGCTTCAGACGGAGGAGGTGCGCCGCCGTGAAGGTGAGGGACACGGGGGACAGCGGCTGGCCCAGCAGGTGGGCCAGGAGGCTGGGCTGCTCGCTGCCGTTGTTGCCGTTGGTAGCAGAGCTGCTGTACTCCGGGTGCGTGAACGCGACACGTGGCGGGCAGCGCGGGCGCAGGGCGCGGCGGTCGTGGAACGGCGGCGGCGGTGGGAGATCGCCGGCGTCGACGTCGTCCTGGCCGCCGCAGCGGGCGGCGCGCGCCCAGGCTTGGAGGAACTGAGCGGTGCCGATGCCGTCGCAGAGGCAGTGGTTGATGGCCGTGCACAACACCATGCCGCCGCAGCCCAGCCGAGTGACCTGCCACGTCATAACCATCAGCAACATATTAAACCGCATGCTCATGCTCTTGACACTTTGTTGACTAATCTGCCATCACTTGGTCGATTAATCCGTCCTACGGGCATGACGTGCCAGTTAACAAAGGGAAGCCCTTTGCAGTGCGCAAACAAGCGTGATGAAGGATGAACATCATGACATAGCACTACAACATACTAAATGAATTATTTGGGCGCGTCGCTTTCATGAAAGCTACGGATGCAGGAAGCGGCATTGCATCACCGCCGGATAGCGCAGGCAAAACCCCAATCCAGTGCCAAGTGTTGCACGACTCCGGTGTGGAGGAAGAAGATGATGAGCCAGTGGAACGAAGCTATCAGGTAAAGCAACATCAAGCAGACAAAATGCGTACATGGAAAATTAAATTCGGGGTATCCAGGAGGCAGCCAAAACTCAAATCAAACTGGTAGTAGTACTCCGATTAAAGCGGCGACTGTGCAAGAACTGATGCAGACCAGTACATATGCATGAATGACCATTCCGGCATCAACACAGCATGTACTGCGTACTGCAGCTGAAGATCTGTACGACAGGGACCGGATGTGATTAAAATCTTTGGCATTATGGCGCGCTTTATTTGCTTTGCCTTTGACAGATCAACAAGATCACATTCCCCTCTATCTGATCTTCTTCTTCTTCTTTCCAGGAGCATAATATTTTGGGAAGAAAGGTTATGGAGTGTGCATGCATGGCATCATGATAGAAACTGCAGTTAGCCAAGTGGACTAATTGGTGGCTGAGAAATCTGGCCGGGCAAAGATACAGCCTAGCCTAGCCATATGCTTGTCTGCCTAAAAAGAGCTTTTGGCAAAGGGAACGGACTCTCCTAACCCTATCCCTCCAGTTTTTTCCCAACTTTAAGAATTGCCAGGCCATCACTTGTTACTTATCAGCAAGTTGTGCGTACTAGAGGGAACAAAGGGTTTGTCCTGGCAAAATGATGGTTTGCATGATAACATAAACTAGATCATCATCTAATCTCCCAGCAAAAACAATGGAAGAAAAGTCGTGGTCATGCACGCCACCAGTATAGTTACTTTCAAGGTGCTGGTTTCTGTGATCTTTTCCATGAATTCTACTGGAACCATCCCAAGAACAGTAAAGAAGGTGACCACACGTCTTTATAACTCTTTGCATATGTACACGAGAAGCTGCTAGCTAGTGCGGCTGTAGATTAGGTGACGCGAAACGGTGACGAGGCTACATGCAAATTAACTAGTACTAGTGATTAAGTTGGAAATTGTGATTAAATATCTAAAATAATTTGGGAACGAAAAAAAAATGCGCAAAGGAAGTGGATCGGAGTGCTCACTTGGACGACGAGCGGTGGCACGGCGACGAAGCTCTGCGCCTCCACCCTGTAGAGCAGCTTCCGCCACGACTTGTGCGGCCGGGCGCGGCCGCGGAGGAACTCGTCGGCGGTGAGGTCCGGCAGCTCCCCACGGCGAAGAGCGCCCCCTCGGCATTGCAGTCCACGACGAGCTTGCCGTCGTCGTCGTCGCTGGGCCGGAGCCGGCCGGCGAGCGGGTAGTAGTCGACGAGCACCCCGGCGAGCGCCGCCCTCAGCGCGTCGGCGGCGACCGCGGCGTCGGCGGTGAAGACGTAGAGGTACTTGATGGAGAAGCGGAGGAAGCGCTGGTCGTCGAGATTGGAGAGGTAGAGCGTGTGGCGCGGCGTGGGCTGGCTCGGGCGCACCACCGCCGGCTCGCCGCCGGCGTACTGGCACTCGCCGAGGATCTCCATCTCCATGGCCTCCTGCTTCTTCTCCATGTTGTCGACTGACGGGTGATTTTAACTTGGCATCGCACTCTGCCTCTGGCCCGGCAGGTTGTGTATGTAAATTGTAATGCTGGCGGCTGGCCGCGCTGGTCTTTTAATTCTGCATTTGGTTCTTGCCTCAAGCGGGTTTGTTTATATGGAAGGTGTTTATTACATGCCAATGGAAGAGTCAGCTGTTTAGGCAGTGTTATAACCATGCCAAAATCGGGCCTCTAGTTATGCTTTGGCGTCCTCGTCTGAAATGACACAAGTGCCCTTCTTTTGTTGGAGCTCGGCTTGCCAAGTGAAGAGCATAATTATTTAGCAACAATAAGTGAAGAGCATAATTATTTAGCAACAATAAGTGAAGAGCATAATTATTTATTTTCATCCAAAATGCTATTCCATCCGTGTCTCTATTATTGAAGTCCGGACAAGAAAATTAGGTTTAATTCAAAATCGTTCACTGAACCACTTCAAACAGGTCCCGAACAAACCAAACCGCACAGTAGTTTTCAGGAACGGCATATGACATTTTTGTGATACTCCGGAATACTACTGGTTCCTTAACTTTTTTTTTACAGCACTGGTACCTTTAGGGTGCGTTTGGCACAGCTTATTGAGCTGCTTATTGAAAGTGCTTATACTCAATAAGCAGTTTGAAGTGTCAAACGGTAAAATAGCAAAGTGTTTATGAGGTATAAGCACCTATAAGCACTTTGTCATTTTGTACTACACATAAGCACTTTAGGCAAAGCAGCAAAACGTAGCTTATAGTGCTTATGTGTAAGAATAAGCAGTTTTGATGAATAAGTATAAGCAGTTTTACCAAACAGGTTGATTGTTTATGCTACATAAGCACTATAAGCAATTTTGATAAAATAAACACTATAAGCGATGATATAAGCACTTTGTACATAAGCCGTACCAAACACACCCAATCAGCAATCGACATAAGTTACCTCGTTTTGCGGTTATGGACTTGCAGCGATGCGCCTTTGGGAAGGCACAAATCAACTTTGGAACCAGGAAGCGTTGCCAGTATTCAAGGGCAAAGTAGGTGAGAGCTACAGTTTTCATGGACAGTTCCGAGTTTCCGAGCTTGCCATCCATGGGAAATCCTATGTGAAGAGGGGATCGGTAGATCGGTCCACGTGGCTCATGTAGCAGCGAGTCACTTTATCCAATGATGCTTAATCTTAGATCGGTTACCATTATCGTGACACCTATCAATATTTTATATAACCCGTGTCAACGTTTATACGATACAGATCAACGCTTCAGAAAGATGAAATCAATATTTTCAGAAAAATATTGATATAGACTATTAACAATGTTGACACGGCATATACAAAATATTGATACAGTACATCGAAGATATTGATGAAAATTCGATTTTAGAAAAAGCATTAAAAATATTCATGTTGGATCCCGTTTCGTAGAATTAATTCTAAATAACACGGTGGTGCAAACGGATTCGAAAACGGAGTTACGGTTCGGAAGAAAAACATGTTTTAAGTTTCGAAATCAATTGGTTTCTCTATCCCTCCCACCCGCTCCAGTCCCGTAGCGACACGTGACAGCACTAGTCACCTTTTCCTTCTCCGCCACCTAAATTGTAGCGTTCATCTAGTTTATACAAATCTAAAACATTAATTTATAAAGGACTCTTGTCAACCGATCTACGTACAGAAAGCCCCGCCATCGAGCGAAGATGGCATTGGGCCTGAGCATACTCGCTAGCAGCCCACACAGACGCCTGATCAAAGCCCACTGTGTGTGAATGGCCGTAAGCCCGTAAGCAAGCTCAGAAGTACCTACAGGCCGGCCGCATAAACTAGTAGGGCTAGTATCTCAACGGCCCAAGCGTCCTTAATTTAAATTGGGCCAAATCTCCCTAAGAAAAAGAATCCTCGAATTGGCATTCAGCGAGGGAGCCATTCAGAACCGGCCAGGACCAGGAGTCAGAACTCAGAAGCATACGGACCACACGGTTTGACTAGTCGCCCGTGTGAAATGTCAAAGGGAGTTCTGACGAGGAAGGACGGGAGTGGCATGAAGCAGCTGGTGGATCAGAGCTTCAGAAGGTGGAGACCAACAAATTAACAACCAACTGAATTTTTTTAAAAAAAAACTGAATTAAGCCCCAGCCCCAGTTCAGTAAAACCCACCAGCTTGGTTGGCCCGAGTCATTAATTTGCGCGGCAGCATCTCGATCTCTACGCGTCCAACGGGTTACGCAGTCACTACCACCACAGCCACGGACCTGATACGTCAGGCCAAGGGCAGATCGAAGATGTCCAAGAGACGCGCGCGCTGCGTTGCATTGGCCCACTCTTCCGGGGCCGGCATCAAAGGGATCGGATAGACACATCTACCGGCTAGTCTGCGAGTGCTCGACGATCTAGCATGGCAACTGGCATTGGTATTGGTAATACCCAAACAACAAAGAACAGAGAAATTAATGGTAATTAAGCAGAGGGTCCAGCCTGATGGAAGGCAGAGTCTCTGACAAAGGTTTGGTTTGGTATCTGACGCGAGGAACAGAAGCAGCCAAACTATATTCTACGGATGCTTTTGCATGTAGTTGGGTTCACTTACATTATTGTAGCCTCAATGAATTTTAGCTAGCGTCTGATGCATAGGTTGATCTGCACCCAAAATATGTCGACTGTTGTTGCGATGAATTGTTTCTAGTTGCCCCCACCGTGAACAGCTCTCGCTGCTGCTACGAAACTGTATACTATTTACAATTACACAATAGGTAGTTATCCCGCGCGCCAGTGCCAACCTTCCGAGTTCCCGCATGCGCTGCTACCGCTAGCAGCCACGCAGGGTTCCTAGCTGGAGTAGTAGTAGTAAACGAATCAACGCAATGATTGAGTCAAGCAGCAGTGCTAGCGTGCCTACGGAATGCAGGCCGGCAGGCAGGATGCTTCAGCAGCAGCATATATCTGTATACATGCGCTGCGTGCGTGAGACAGCAAAAGCAAGCGAGCACATACACGCACGCAGCAACGCAACAAACGGCTGCACGACAAACCAAAGAATCGTGCGCCGTATCGCAGCCGCGTGCGCAAAGCTTCACTCATCACTGAGAGTGAGCATCTATCTATCTCGCGCGGTATACACGGCTGCTGTACTGTACTGTAGTACCCTAGGCTGCTGCTTGCTGCCTTCGATCAGGCCGCGTGGTGGTTACCTTTGCCAGTTTTTTGGTTGCTGCAGTGGTCACGCATAGGGACAGCTTCGGGCAGTGCCATATGCAGTGCAGCGGTGCTAGCTACATACAGTACGGTACTATGTGTGAGGCAGCGCCCAGCGGGCCGGCGGCCTGATGGAGAAGGTGCAGTATAATTGAGCCCGGAAAGCCTGGGCGATGGTCGGCGCGTTTGGGACCCCATATCATCGCAACCCAATCCTCATACACTCATATTGTCATTATCTCCTTAAAGAAAATACACTCATGACTCATGTTGTACAAATGGAGCCTACTCTTGTTGAAACGACAGTAGGTTCTGCTACTGTCTGGTGTATATATATAGACTGATGAACAGACATGTTCTTGTGTACAGGCGTTCATTGCTGCTAGTTTGAGCTCAAAATTAACCGGATTCGCGCGCGCCAAGCAGCTTGCTGGCAACGCATGGCCCCGGGCGGCCATCGGAGCCTGATGCCTGCGGCAGTCCGGCCAGCCAGGCGGCCGGACCGGTCCATGTCCCGGCAGGCGCGTCAAGTCGAGAAGACCACCTGTAACTGGGCCCGGCGAACACATGAACGCGTCACCCATCGATCCATCCATCCAATCCATCGTCCTCTTGGAGGCAGCTGCCACTGCCAAAGGCCGGCCTTCATTTCCATGCACGCTTTGCTCCTCTCTCGTTTGGACCTCATGACCTGCCTTGTATTAGGTTCTCTAGGTTTCATTCATCCCCTATCCAAGGAACGAAAGCCGGAAGTGACACCTCATGGGTCCCCGGATGATTGATGCCTTTTGCATCACACGGCCCTGTTGCTCCAAAGGGGAGCCTGCTACGCATACACACCAACTCCTGAGTCCTAAGCTAGGTTATGTGGACTGAAGGAGCAATTGAATAATTGATTATATCTACAGAGACAAGAGATACTCCCTGATGATGTGCATTATACGTATCCTAAGAATCTACTAGTACATTGACATATTGTAGCCCTATTGGTGATCATTGCTGCAGATTGCAGTAAAGCCCTGAGCCCTGACCAAGCAACAAGCCCTCTAGCTATCTGGCTAATTAAAATGGCTGCCTAGCTATACGGCCTATGGCAAGTTCCTTCCGGTAGGGAAAAGATGCAGACACTTCATTCATGGGGAGTCGAAGCATTTTGCATGGAAAGCATATATTCCCCTCGGACCCCGTTTTGTCTTCTTCTCAATCGCCTTTAGAGGAACACAAGAACAAATTAAAGCTTGATCATATCGACTTTACTTCCGACGCCTGCCGGTGTGATACTCGTACACAGCATGCATGCATGGGTGCATCGTTTAAATACTACTGCTAGATGTTGTACTATGTACTTTCCACATACTTATAATAACAGCCCCCAACGTGATATATCGTGTCTCCGGATCTCGCTCGCACAACCACACGATCGTGTATAGTTAAATTGTTACGGATCGTGTCTTGCAGTAATTAATTCAAGTAAACTTCTCCCCTGGTTACTCAACATTACAAACAGTCTCAGTATAAAAAGACGCATAATTGTAATGCATATGCCAACCAGGAATCTACCCTACAAAAGAAAAGGTGTGCCTTATTAAAATGATCCGGCACTTTAGGTCTGCCTAATTATCCTTCAAACTTTCCAGGAATCAAGATACCAACTTTAATCTTTTTCGTACTAAATTCGTCAAACGAAAATAGTACTAGAATAAATTAGGTTTTCCTTATTTCTCTAATAGCTAGGCCATCGAGTCAGTGGTACCATATATAAACTCTGGTTAAGCTATCAAATCATGGCTATTACTACGACTACTATCACAACAATGGTTGCTCATTTTACTAATCATCTCATATGCATGCATTTCTGCAGCCACAATTGCACTTGAAGTGATTTTACTCGGCAATGATATGTTTACCGCCTATTACAGGCTTTGAACAAATATTAGTAAAAAGGCTATTATATTAAACAAAAAATGCATTCTTGCACCAAACGAAATATTTCATGGATCAAGTGTGGACTTCATAATAATACTCTTGAAAGACAGCAAAAATATGATCATTAGGTCATGATGGGTTGGAAGGTCCTTCAAAAGTTGGCAATCATAGCAGAAAAATGCCTGGATCACATTCTGGTTCAAATACATTTTTAATGGTCCGTTTAATCGGGATAGTTGCAGGCCTTTTAAAAAGAACCGCTTATAAAGGCTTAAAGGTCCATTGTCACATTTGAATCTTTCAATCACCCTTTTTTCTCACCTTTTTCTGTTTTTTTTCTCTCGCGATGCCTTTCTGTTGGCTTTCAGTACGTAGGGCTCTCCCCTTTTTATATGGATGTGATGTTTGCACAAGACCCGATCGATCCATCGACTGATGTGCTCCGGGACGCATGTTTTGTATTGAGCTCAATCTTAGCTATCTAGTGCGACACCCTTGTGATTGAATGTTTTGCTGTAGTCTTGTGTAGATGCAATCTACTAATTCACTACACTATAGTAAGTATAGCCACAGCATGCGTTCTACTAGCCTTCTAGGGTCACTTATGATCATATTTTGCATGAATTCCTTAATGGTCTGTAAAAAAATACTCAAAATATGGCTTTGTACACACGCGCGTAGAGAGAGAGAGAGAGAGAGAGAGAGAGAGAGAGAGAGAGAGAGTTTGGAGATGCATTTGCCATTTAGATGGAGTCGCAGTACAAAAGCACGGACAGTGAAACAGAATACAAGGGAAAGGCTTTCCCGGGCATCTGCCCATACTCGGCACCTCACAATCTCCTGGCTAACACTTTCTCCACTGCGACGACATGAATGGATGTGGGCCTGATTTGATCAGTCCTCATGTTACTTTTCCTTTTCCTTTTTTCTTTAATTTCCCGGGGTTTGTAGGACAGGCACTCAAACTGGGCATTCTCTAATTTTGTTCTTGGAGGAGGAGAACTGGAGAAGGCCCAGAGACCAACTTTTTTGCACACTTTGCTGCCATGGAATCATACATCACAATTACCGAGACCACAAAACTAAGGGTGTGTGTTCCTCGCATCAGGCAAAAAGGGCATACTAGTCCCTTTATTCCAACACACACACACATGCACAAAAAGATGATAGTAGAAGCACAGTATCAAGTCTTGTATGTAAGGATATTTAGGTTTATGAATACAGAAAACAACCTATACTTTCTAACGAAGAAAATTAAGATTAAAATATTACGTCAACAAAAACCATGCTTACCATTTCATTTATAAATAAGAGAATATGATCCGATATTTGAAAATTCAGCAATAAAACATTTCGGACATAAATCTAGCTTCAAAATATACATTAAGAGATAAGGAGGATGAAAGTAATGGTGAATAGCTATCTGCCTAGCTCTTGCAAATTAGTATCATCAAGCTATATATATATATGAGACCTTGTTATGACAAATTATTCTAGTTGTTTTGATTAAATGCATTAATCCAGATTCAAATGCATAAGTGAATCCTTTTCCATATATAAATAAACCTACAGATATTTTCAAGAGCTGGATCACTAATATTCTTACTACTACCATGTTTTTTTTATTAGTTGGCTTTGGTTCGTGATATAAAAATTGTAAGTCATATCACATATATAGATCGTTTACAGATTAGGACCTTTTCTACTTCTACTGGGTTGCAACATGACTAGACATCTACATCAAGTTGTCACATAGAGACAGACAAATACACATTGCAGAGACGCCAGGAAAAATTATTGACATTACTTTGGCAGTTTTCTTCAGACCATTTTCTTTTCTTGAGAACAATTTGTACAATTATTAGTACGTACGAAGGACTGATAAGGCGTTTTCAGGGCGATATATGGCTAATACGCCCGGGAGAGAAACATGACTTGTCCCTTTGCTGCAGTGGCATGTGTTGAAGGTTATATATGCTTCGGGATCTAAAGGCTGAGATCCTACGATCCTAGCAGAAATGTTATAATGATGAGAGAGAGAGAGAGAGAGAGAGAGAGAGAGAGAGAGAGCTTTACTTGGCTGATCGATGCCTTGAAAGGAGGAATGGGTGCAAAGTTAACGGAGATACAAAAGGAGGCGAAAGCGATGAAGCCTTATGGGCTTCTCCATTTCTCTAACCCGATATAGCTTCCATTGATGGGGGTGTGTTCTTGAGAGATATTCTAAAAGCTCAGAGTGCAACCTTTTCCTTCTCCATCCCTTGGAAGTAGCATCAATTAAGATCCCCTTTACAACCACCATGATGGCATCTTCCTCCTCATCCTCCAACCTAAGTGATCAAGTCTTGCAAGATGAGCTCCCATGGCCTCCTTCTTCTCTGTCATTTGCCCCAGCTCTTCACAGCGTCAACCACCAATGGAGCCAGCCATTAATGCTGTAAGCATCTGCACCCCTGCTTATGTTAACCTCATGGTGCCCAATAAAACTAGCCAATGTTTCAAAATTGATCTGTGTTTGCATTTAATTTTTCTGATTTATTTGTCAAAATAAAAACCTGTGTCGTTTTATGTGTATTCCTACTCTCTTGCGGATTCCTAGGATTTGGATTTATCTTCTGCCTTCTTCTCCTTCCCTGTTGTTGCTATGATATCCTAGGGAATTGTAGCACGGGAAAATGACAATTTCAGGCAGAAAGAGATAAAAGAGTGCATGAGACTTATGTGTTTGACACCATCTATAAATTTGTTGGTTTCCTCCAAAAGGTTGCCAAGTATTTTTCCTTTTGTCATTGACGCCATATTCATATATACATACTAGCTATAAACACCGTTCATTTGTTTGTTCAGAAGAATTCTTCACAAATTTTGACTCTTATTTTCTCTGCAGAAATTCTCCAGATGACCTTGGGGTGCTCCTATCTTCGCAAGGCCACCACCACAATCATCAGGCTTCTTCTCCCGTGATCCCTCCCCAGCTCAGCTCTCTGCTAATGATGCAAGAGCTAGGGTTCCAATGGAGCAACAACTGCGGTTCGGCAGACAGCACTGCCATGCTGCTCATGAGCGGCCAGCAAGATGGTCAGAGTAAGATCAAGGAAGAGGAGCGACGTGAATGCCTTAACTCAACATCACCGTGTGCAGCTGGCACTGCCGCCACTGCCTACCACGATATCGTTGGAGGCGGCGCCGGCCTGCCCGCCATGGCCGCCGCCGATATGGACGACAGCGTGCTTCCTAGCATCAACATCTCGAGACAGCTGCAGAAGTTGTGCCCGGCGCCGCCGCCTCCACTCCCCGGCGACGCATTTGAGATACTGGCTTCGTCCAGGCTCTGCAAGACCCTGCTACTTGGCCAAGCTTCTTCAGTACTGCTCCATAATGGCATGCCTTTGTTGAGATCAGAGCATGTGCCCTATGGCCCTCCTCCTGAGGCTGCTGTTCATCCTCAAGGACCATGCATTGACAACTACAAGGTCAGTCAAAGTACGCCGTAGAGTTATGCTTGCACAGTATTTTTTCCTCAAAGAGAACGAAAGGTTAAAAGAACGAGGTAGCTAGTAAGTATTCTACAGGACACTTTATATATAAATGTGCCAGTGCAATGCCGTCATTGTCTATAACTCTAGATAACCAGTACCCAGACAACTGCCAGATTCGTTCCAGCACTGTGAAATACATCCGAATCAAATCAAATCTGTAAGTTTACGAAACTGGCAGATCCATGCTGCCATGATATGTTTTAATAAACTCATGTACGAGGTAGGCCATTTAGTCTCTTACTATCCTGTCAGAAATTTTTTTGTTGATTTATTATCATTGATAACCCTACATGGCTAGAACCATTTCAGGTAATATAAACTTTGCTCAATGTAGAGGCTGAAATATTGAACAATATATTAAATTTTCTCAATAAAAAGTATAATTATTTTTAGAAACAATAATGTTTATGGCGTATAAAGTATGAACCGTGTTTAACTTTAATTGTAGTGACTGATCACATATATACTAATACAGTAATAAACTATAGCAATACAAATGACCGTGTGTGTGTATGATGTATAAGTTTAGCTACACGTCCTCGGCATCACCTGCATGTCCAGAATTCCAAAACTGTACTGGCACAAATACAAAGATCGTTCCGATCTTGGACTTCATTCATCAATGAAACTAGTTGATAACCCGTAGCGTTGTAGCAGGACTAAAAGATATTAACTTTAAAATTATAATTTTAAACTAATTGTGTTAATCTCTAACATCCATTCTTATCTAAATGGTTGAAATTAATTATGATGACGTGACGCAACGTGAATTGAGAGAAATAGCCATTAAGATATGCTAGTGGGTTGCATCTTTTATATATAAGTAGATTAGCATTATCGTCTCTTGCACTTCATTTGATCGTGCCTAAAATAAACAATGGCTAGTGGACTCTTCTAGTTGTGCATAAATAGTTAGTATATATATACAGATATACATCGAAATAATTAATGAATGCTAGCTAATGTACGAATACAGACATCTATATATATATTTTCGCAAAAAAAGACATCTATATATATGCCCAAAAAGAAGAGTGTGTAATTTAGCTTTCAGTTGTGGGACCCTTTGGTTTGGAGTTTGGACTCGTGACGGCATGCATGCACAAACAACTGATCCCGTCGACTGATCAGCTTGTGGTGGGTACGCATGCTGCATGCAGCCCGTCGTTTCGCTGTAGCCGAATGATATGTCCTCTTCAAAAACCATGTTACTGATCAACCTGCCACCAGTAGCGCATGATGCTTGCTCGCGAGCTCTCGTCCAGCCCGGCGCTAATAAGCAAGGGCGATGATGACTGATGAGCTAACAGAGCAAGCTAGCTAGCTTAGCTCGACAGGCCCCGGCCGGCCGGTCCATTCCGTAGAAGTACAACCTCTTTTCGCTCTGCTCGCATGCATGCTCGCAGCTTTAGGATCAGAGTGACCGGCGCGCGTCATCTTTTGCGCCCAAAGGTACCTATGGCAGCAGCATATTGTTGCTGCAATCGTTCGATCTCGAGTTAATTCTGCAACTGTTGATCTGCGGTTTACAGGCTTTACGTCTCAA
>JAUNZO010004804.1:0-53466 GCA_031894775.1 Chloris gayana | reverse complement strand
CGTAATGATGGCCAAACGGGCCGGGCTAAACGGGCAGGCCCGAAGCACGCTTTTTTGGCCCGACCCGAACCCGGCACGGCACGGATTGGTTTCGGGCCGGGCTGGCGCGGCACGCACCGTCGGGCCGTGCTCGGGCCGAGGGTAGGGCACGACGGGCGGCCCGGCCTGGCACGGATTGGACGCGGCCCGATGAAGCCCGACGGGCCACACTTTTGACCCGATAAAGCACGGCACGAAATTAAATAATATGCATGTTTCATACTTAACACTAATGGTGAAGTGCTTTAGTGGTAAAGCATTTGACTTGTACCTTAGAGATTCAAGGTTCAAATCTCCATCTTGCTATGTTTTTATCTATTTTTTCAAGTTTTTTAACATTATTGGGCGAAAAATACTTATTGGGCTGTTAAGCCCGTGGGCTTAACGGACCGGCACGGCCCGAATAGCCCGAAAAACATTTTCGGGCCGTGCCGCGGCCGACGCCCGAGCACGTGGGCCGGCACGGCACGGCCCGAAACTAAATTAGTGTCGTGCCGGCCCGAAATGTAAATGGGTCGGGCCTTTTCGGGCTCGGGCCGTGTCGTGCCAGGCGGCCCGTTTGGCCATGACTACTCGTACGTTTCCACTTCCCAGCCTTCGATGACTTGGACAGTTGGACCGGATCCGTAACAAAATTTCGCAGAGGGCCTGCACGAAGCACGAAGGTGGCGTTTGGGTAGCATTGGGTTAGGGATGAGGAAATAGCATCAGGTTACGTGGAGTGGGTTGAGGTTACGGAAATGTCAACTCGTTTCCCGTTCCCATGTTCTCCCATGTTCGTATGCATTGGGATGAGGTTGAGGATAGGGACAGTGGGACCCACTAACCACAGGATATTATTACTTTTCTTCTCTCCCTCGTCCGTTCCTGTCAGGAGGTGCGGCTTCTCATTTCCAAGCACAACCCACACTCCCCGCTGGGTTGAGAAGTCTGGAAAATGAGGTCCCCATTTCCCTAACCCTAACCAACATTATTTCTCCAACCCAATCCCAAACATGGTAAATGATATCCGACCATATCCATTTCCCCAACCCAGTCTCCATTTCCATGTATCCAAACACCACCGAACTGTTTATAACTCGATCTCCTCCCCGCCGCGCGCCGACGACCGCTTTGACGACAGATTGAAGCTCTGGAAATTCCAAAGGATCTCGGACCCGCCGCCATGGGCACCACCGAGGCTTGCGCCACCTGCGGGAAGAGCGGCGACCACCCGACCTCGAACTGCCCCTACACCGACCTCATCAAGTCGCCGCGCGCCGCCGCCGGCGGCCGCACGGCGCCTCGAGTCTGCCCGGCCTGTCACCGCCTCACCGGACAGCAGACAGAAGCAGAGCCGACGAGGTCGCCGCCGGAGGAGACCTCGGAGCAAGACCTGAACAGCCTCTTCTTCATCGACCACTTCCGCCTCTCCCCGGAGGGCACGCGGAGGACGCTCGTCGGCGTCGTGGTGTTCAAGCAGGCGGAGGACGCGCAGCGGGCCATCAACCTGATCGACGGGTACGTGTACGGCGGCCTCGTCCTCCGCGTCGAGTGGGCGGTGCCGTACGCATACACCGTCTGCGCGCGCTGTAGGCGGGATTCCGAGACGTGAATCCGCGTGGGCAGCCTCCCCGTGGACACCTCGCGGCGCGACCTCTACGTGCTGCTGGTGCTGAACGGGCTCTCCTGGCGCCGTTCGCCGCATCCACCTTGCGCCGGACGAGGAAGAGAAGGGGGCGGTCAGGAAGGTCGGCGTCGTCGAGTTTGAGCAGCGGGAGGACGCGGAGCGGGCCGTCAGCAAGCTCAACGGGCATGTTTACGGTCGTGATGTCCTCCGCGTCCAGTGGCTGTTTCGGCCGCTTTTGGACGCAGGAATTTGGCGCGAATCGTATGGGTACTTCACATGAAACAATTCAAGTTTACAAGAAAATCGTATTGGTACTTCACATGAAACAATTTGGCGGCAAAAAATTCTGCAATCTAATCAAAGGAGAAGATTAGATTATGGGATTTGGAGTGCTAGCTGAGATTCTTACAAAGATTGACAGAACTGCTAAGCTTCAATGGATCAGGAAATTGATTTGCCTTCCGTGTTTGTGGGGCGCACTAGTGGTGGATATTATTTTTATTCCTTAACCGCCTGCATAATTCATTCTTGAAAAAAAAAAAGGAAAATACCTTATACGATACTGGCTTAAACCAAAATCACTTATATGTCATTCTAACTTGTATCATTAAGACAATGGTGGCCTATAAGGTATTAAGTGTTTTTTTCCATATGGTAACATCTTTTTTATTTTATTTCATGAACATTATCGTTGGCTTCCTCCATGGTGAATTCCCACGATCCTTCACAGAGGCGGAGGCGGAAGTCCTAGAGATGGAATAGTCCAAGCCAAGAAAATAGCTTAGATTAGATTATGTTATCCGTCTTGGATAAATTAGGTTGCTAAGATAGTTTTCTTGCTTCATACTTGATAATTACTACTAAGAAATATGAAATAAAATATGTAGTATGGATACTTACTCCTACATTTGTTTCTAAAATACATTAGATTGCCACATCGATGTGCAAGGATGACAAGCTTGACGACACTTATTGTTAGATAATCTTGAATTTCGTTGATATTACATAGTACATACACAAGCTATGTCCGATGCTTCTATAGCTTGACCAACTATTGCTGAATGGTGAGGACAATACAAGCAGTGGTGGATATATCGAGCTAGCACGCCCCCCGCATAGGTGGTGGTTCCGACACGGAATAAAAGCATCGCACACCTCTGTTCGTGGTATATGGGGAAAAAAAATCAAATATGACATTTCACAACAGTAAAGATGACAATGATGAAAAAAAAACTTGTATGACAATGGCTTAAACCAAAACCTCTTACATGTCATCCTATAGCTCTTCGATCACATCTATGACCAATAAGGTATTAAGTATTTTCTTAGATGGCATAAAAGGGAATTCCTCTGAAAAAGCCAGATGGGCACATATTTATTGTTTTATTGAGTAAAATACATGAATAGCCCTTGTACTTGTCCGGCCATTTCAATTTGACTATTGTACTCATAAAATTACAAATTACGACCATTAAACTAGTTTATACGCATCAATATGATCATTACCTTCATAAATCTACATACTTTAATGATGTCGTATACGCATATTCATGACTAAGCCTCCAAATAGATGTCTACATGTCGAGTGCAAGTAAATTGTAGCATACGTTCTGTACTTTGTAGTTTTCTTTCGCACTTCCTCAGTGATAAAAAACACTTAGCACTAAACCTGTCGTTTGATATCTTTAACCCATACACATACTTAGCCATCGTGGAGTTTAGATCAAAAACTCATAAACTACATATTTGCTTGAAACATACGTAAGAAGAACTTTTTACATAACAAAACTAGCATAGCCACATAAGCAAATCAAGTTCAAATTGAAGGGAGCAAATATTGCTCTTTGATTCCTCACAATGAATAGGTTTGTGATAGTTATGACTTCTTCTTTTTTTTTCTCTGCAGTAGCTAATGCTTCATTACCCTCTATACTTCTGATGCTATAAACATTTATTGTCTTCTCTTGTGTCATTACTTTATTCACGTTGGCCAGTTGCAGCTATGGTGTTCTTGCTGCTAGCTGATGGAAGGAAACAAAAGTCATTGTAGACTACGCTCACTGTTGCCTAATTGTCACTCAATCAATGTCACTTTGCATGCAATCCGTCGCTGTTCACAACTGGAGCACCACCACCACATATGCGTGTCATATTCCTTTCAAAAATCTATAAATAATATATAAGAATTTATATATTGTTGAATGAATAAATAATATATGTTCCTTGCAAATGCAAAGGAAGAAAAAGATTTGGTACTTTTCAGATGAGTAGGCATCGATCATGGATAGTGGGTCATGATTATACGTATACCATATCACCAAAGTATATATGGATATGAAAGTAATGACCGCATTGGAGCATATGAGCTAGTTTAATGGCTGCAATTTGCAACTTCATGAGTATAATGGCTAAATTGAAACTTCCGAACAAATACGATGGCTATTCTCGTATTTTACTCTATTTTATTTCATAAGCTTATTCTTGGATTGCTCCATGATGAGTTCCTACGACCCTTCGCGGAGGTGGAGGTGGAGTTAGTGGAGATGGAACAGTCCAAGCTGAGAAAATAGCTTATAGATTAGATTATGTTATTCCTCTTGAATAAAATGAGGTTGTTAAGACAATTTCCTGCTTCATACTTGATAATTACTAAGAAATATGAAATAAAATATATAGTATGGATACTTACTTCCACACAGGGGTGAAGCTACATGGCCCCAATTGGTCCGAATCAAGTGTCAAATGCTGTTAATCACTATGCTTGACACCGATGTCTAATGCAGCTGACCCCGATGAGGAGCTCGGCTAGCTTCGCCCCTGCTTCCACATTTGTTTCCGAAGTCGCTGGATTGCCACAGCGCGCAAGGATGAGTAGCTTGGTGACACTTAGGGTGTGATCGGTTCTTGTTCCTACGGAGCCTAGCTCATATCTGGGAGTCCGGCTCGCTGCATACGAGATGGTTTTGATTGGTTCTCTATTCCCGCTAGCCAGGCTGACATGAGATTGTGTTTGTTGGTTGACTGCAACCAAAGTGTTCCACATCTTTTCTCCTCACATTGCACGCTCGTGTTACATCCCATGAACCTCGCTCTCGAGAAATGCCTATTTTTTCTTGGATCCGTGGAGCCTAGCTCGGAAGGGCATGTTGCATCGTGGAAGACAGGCTCGGACTGTGCTCCGGCCATCCAATCACACCCAAGTCGCATGTGGAGAGCCTGATTCGGCTGGAAGCACCCAACCAATCACACTCTTATTGTTAGCTGATCTTGAATTTCTATATCCAACGCTTACGCTTGTACAACTTAGCGGCAACTGTTGCTTGAATCAACATAGCGGGTATACATTTATAGAGAACCAAGTCTAGCAACTAAAGCAAACACTAAAATGTGAAGATTAACCTTAACTGCCATCATGCGCTAATATGGTGCTTAAGTTGCCACAACTCCCGTTTTCCTATTTGCTGGTCCACCAATGGTGAGGGCAATACAAGCATCGCACAACTCTATATTTATAGCATATGAAAGACAGTAGAAGTTAATGTCAGAGAATCCATGTACAGAAAAATAAACAATCAAACATCAGATTCGCAAAGGCAAAGAATTATTTCGAAGTCTTTGAACAAACCAACAATATCACATTGAAATCAGAATCACTAATCAAAACTAAATTATGAGAAATCATGGAGCACGTAGGAAAAAAGCAACACGGATATGGAACATTTAATTAGAACAAAGCATACAATATTAAATGCACATTGAGAAACCTTGAAACCAATTCACGGGCAGCACTTATATGACTCCATTAATTTCCGAGAGGTTTATTATGCACAAGTATTGTTCACCCCAAGCACGTCACGGTGTCTTTGTCCATGGGTGGCATGTGGGAATTGACTTGATTATTTGACTTGGCAAATAGACAAGTAAAATGGTGATGGCCCCGGCCTTCCCGGCACGGTAGCGTTTGCCTAACTTTGTCCGCATTCCAGGCGATGCAAGTGGCAAATCCTAGCACAGTCAGTTAGATTGCGTACTAGTGGTGATATACGATGTACCGCAAGGTACAATGCAGAGGGTGCTTGCGTAGCTGCTTTAGCGTGTACGAAAAAATGCCACGCATATACTAGTATAATTAAACCGGTTGTCAAAACGAAAATAAAAATAAATTGTCCTGGGAAAAAAAGGAAAAAAATGAGAACAAAACAGAGGAGGGTAAAACGAGCTACAATATCGAGCAGCAGCTGGGCCCTGCGCTGTCGTGCTCGCGCCGGCGCCCCACGCCCGCCGCGGCGCGGTAGTCGTGCCTCTCGATCATCGGGGAGTAGTTCCCCGGGTGGCTTGGCGCCACGGCGAGCGCGTGGCCGCCGCCCGCGTAGCCGTACCCGCCGGCTTGTCCGGCCCCCGGCGACGGGTGGTGGTGGTGGTACTGCGACCGCAAGGGGCTGGGAGCGAGGGTGTAGTAGCCCATCACCGCCTGCTGCTGCCGGGGCCACTCGACGCGGCCGGGCGTGGAGCTGTGGCGCCACTGCTGGTACGGCGACTGCGTGACGACGACGTCCGCGGCGAGCAGCGCGTCGCCGGGAAGCGCCCGCAGCTCCACCACCTCGGCGTCCCCGACCTTCTCCTCCAGCTTCTCGACCAGGTCCACCTCGTCCACGTCGCCGACCACCAGGAGGAGCCCGTTCCCCGGCCGGGCCCCGAGACCGACTCCACTCCTGATCATTTATTTCTTCGCGTAAGAACTCGCATAGTGCCGTGCTTGCGTGAACTCATTCACTTACCGCGGACCGAAGCCGCCACCTTGAGAGCCTTGCGGCGGCATTTGTCGGAGTCCGGTTGGATCCGGATGAAGATCTCCTTCTGAAGAAATTTGGCAATTCAGATGTCACTTGCAGTTGCAGCCAAGCGTTGAACATGAGCTACAGTGGAGAGGTCGAGGGGGAGAGATTGGATTGGCTCTTACCCGCATGGTTTTGCAACTGTTCCGGGGCTCGAATAAAAGAAGCCAAACTGAACTGTGCTGAGGAAAGAACGAATGTTTGTGCCGGTCCTGCAAGCTGGTACTCTACGTAATACCAGGACGTGTACTAGAACCGGTCGGACCCATATATACGAGCTCGCATCTTTTAACTACATACTGTTGGCGCTGTTGGTCCAGGAAACTCTTGGCTGCAAAGTCTACTAGATAAAGATTCAGAAAACAGCATGCTTATTGTAAGGATTCAGACAGAGACTCCGCATCGCAGACTTCGCCCCCAGTCAAGCAGTCACCTCGAACGGTTCAGCTTTATGCAAACTAGAAACTACGACTCGTAGTAGTACTCACCGGGTTGGAGTTGATGTCATGATCCCGAACGTTATACATCACTTGCTCAGTAGTTGTAGTTGGCTGATCTTAATTACCTTCAGATCTCCTACGGCCCTACTCCTAAATCAG
This sequence comes from Chloris gayana, assembly GCA_031894775.1. Lineage (NCBI taxonomy): Eukaryota > Viridiplantae > Streptophyta > Magnoliopsida > Poales > Poaceae > Chloris > Chloris gayana. The sequence continues at coordinate 46,384 of JAUNZO010004804.1, read as the reverse complement.
CCACCAAACTGGCTTCATTTTTGTATGCGATGTAACATGGGGTTATCGCCCTAAATCTGTCTTTGATAATTTCGTTTCTGCCAATTAAGTAGCCACGAGCCCATACACGACATATACAAGTTAACAAGTACGTATACTGACGAACGGGCTGTTGGCCGAGACCTAGAGGAATCTTTGGAGCGGTTGATGCCACGTCATGGCTGACCGAAACCCGAAGGTCTCCGGCTTGCGGAAGCATGGCGTGGGCGTGGGCACGTCATCGTGATACGCGTACGGGGAAAGAAAAATGCTGCTGCTTCTTTTTATATTCGGAAGGACACGGTTTGAGGACGTTGGCATGGAGTTGACCTGTAAAACTACGGTTGGCTGGTTCTGCCAGCACTAAGTAGTGAGTTGGCACGCTTATCAAGTTATCCTACTTCAGCAAAAAGCGAGCTCTCGCTATATTACAAGTGACCAGAAAACTATCCACGGAGGGGGAATACGAAGGAAGACGTGGGAGCGGGAGCGGTTACTGTCACTGTCGGATCACGATCATAAGATTTCGAAATATCGAATGATAGTAAGACGGAGAGAAGAAAAGTGTGGACAAGCGAGATTACAAAATCCCAACCCTTGTCTTTCCAGCAACATTTCGCAAAATACGCAAGGCTATACCGGTCAAAGTATGTCGACATTACAGGTGGAACTGATAAATCATGGCCTAGCTAGGTCCACCTGAGAAACTGCATTTTTATTTTTTGCAATTTAAAATTGGCGAACCATGTGGGAGTTGCAAAGAACCCCTAACTGAATGAGTAGTATCCTCTAATTTTCAATTCGAAGTTCCTGACGTTCGCACTAACTGAAACTGCGAGAGCACTTGCTTTGCGATCGCGAGGATGGTTCGGTCTGAGAATTTGCATTTGAAATTTGGATTTCGCAGTTCAAAGTAACATACACATACATACATAGCTCATGAGCACTTCGAAGGCACAAAGCTTGAGTGTTGGACGCAAGGTACTTCAACTTCCCTCAAGAGTACTTCAACTTCCCTCAAGAGTAAGACGCGAGCCACTGAATGGATGAATACATGTGTTTTCACGTTGCAAATAGGCCAATGTTCCCGAATTCCTTCGTTCCAACAGCAAGAAAAGGTACATCGATGGCAAATTACAGACAGTGGGCACCGTACTGAATGCTTGAACTACGCGACTGTAACTGGAAGTTTTTGTACACGAGTGGCAAATTACAGTCGCCACCGTAACTGAAGGGCTTGAGCTTTGCAAGCCTTGTTTTTGTACATAAACTGCTATTTACACGGAACTGGAAAGGTAGTAGTAGCTGTGCACACTGAATCCCACTGGTACCAGATGCTGCATGTCTTGCAAAGTCGCAATCCATTTTTTTCCAAATCATCAAAACCAGAGGCACTTTATCACATGATGGAGCAGCTGTTGGGGTCGTTCCCGTACCCGTACTCGTGGTGTACCACGGTGTGCGTGTTCCCTGCCGGCGCCTGGTAGAACTGCTGCTGCTGCTGCTGGTACTGGTACTGCCCCGGGTAGTATCCTCCTCCGCCGCCACCAGCGCCGTAGTAGTAGTCCCGGTCCCGCCCACCGGCGGCCATCGTCGGCGGCAGCGCGTACGCCGACCCGCCGCCGGCGTGCTTGCTGTACGGGCTGGGGTGGTAGTGGTGGTCCCGCGGGTAGCTGCTCCCGCCGGCGCCGCCAGCGTAGTAGGCGTGCTGGTGCTTGTTGTAGGGGCTCGGGCTCGGGTGGTAGCGGTAGGCGTGCTCGTGGGGGGCGACGAGCTCGTCGTCGACGGTGCGAAGCTCCACCACCTCCGCGTGGCCCACCTTCTGCCGCAGCTTCTTGGTGATGCGGTTGGAGTCCACCCCGACGCCGATCACCAGCAGCAGGTTCCTGTCCTCCCCGGCCAGCGTCACCGACTCCACCCCTGCCCGACAACATATGTTACCATCGGACTTCCCAGAGGCAAGAAAACAGAGTCTATTGGCAAGCAGAATTTCACCTTCCACCCCGGCTGCCACCTTGATGGCCTTGCAGCAGGTGCCCTTCTCAGAGCTCGTCTGCACCCGGATGATCATCTCCTTCTGCAGAAACATCTCGACAAAGTCTAACCATCAGTTCAGGGCGTGATGACGAACACAGAAAAGTCATCATAAATTAACTGATCGCAAAAGCCGAGTGAGATCAAGAAGATCCTACTTACCCTCATGATGTGTTCCTCACTGCTCTCTCTGTCGCCCAAGCCGGCAAAGCAAGAGACAAGCCTTGTACTCTTGTCGCAAAGGAGCAGGAGTCCTGCCTTGAGGTGTAACAGCACCGTGCACTGCTGCTCCCCTTTATATACACGCAAACGCAATCACCCCAATTAATTACTTCCCTATGGACTTTCATTAGACAGGTCGTTGCACTAACCACTGAAGCATATCCCTTGCTACTATAGTTTTTTTTTATTCTCCTTGCTACTTCAGTTACTATGGCCCGCAGAGTTCAGACTCCAAGATGAGAGCGACACAAAAGACTTGACTAGGAAGACCTGGGCTTGGGCTCTATCGATGCCTCCTCCTGATTGGATATTATGCAACTGGTTAGGAGCAGGTGGCGAGGCTTGATGGCAAGGCCACGCCGAATTGTGTATCTGAAATCCCACTTGTACGACGCGTTATTGGAGGCTGATTGACGGCGTGCGTGGTGACAGTTTTCAAAAGGAGAATGGGCGAGAAATTTCCAAAGGGGCGGGCGACTTTGCTTGCACGGAGTTTGGAAGCATTCGGGTAAGAGTAGTGGGGCAGAGCAGTCCCGGCGGTTACACTGAACTACTAGTGAGCAGTAAGTGTAAGCCGGCGGCCCAGATCGAGCCGCGTGTCGCCCATGGCAGGGCGGCACGAAGCCCAGCCGTTGATGGCCATTTTGCAACAACCTCCTTGCAGAATGGCCGCTGCCCCACTGATCAGCTATACTAGTCTAGTGCTGGCGCTGGGTGACTCGTCGACCTGTTCTCCTCTCCGGGTTCTTTTGGGCGTGATGACGCCGGGCGTATAGCCTTGCATGCTTTCGTCACTCTGCAGAAGGATAAAATTTTGCTTGACTTCTGACCCGAAGGGAACAAAAAGGGCTCAAAGAATGGCTTGCTGACAGAGTGAGAGTCGGAGAAGGTTGAGTGGTCAACTCGAAAGACGAATTTTACATGCTTCGCGCTAGGTTTGAAAATGAATTCCCGGAGCACCTTGGATGTGGAGGGTGTCCAACTTGACTTTTTTTAATAAAAAAACAATTACTTCAGTTTTGGTCTAACACATGTTTACTTTGGTGACTTGTGGGGACTATAAAAGCTATAAGAAAATGGAAATTGGAAGGGTCTAGCTCAATGATAAGATTATGGAAAATCGTTTGCCCAGCCCTCAAACAGGGACTTTGAAAGAATGTTACGGATGGTGGAGGTGGTGGCTCGGCGTCCGATCTGAATCTCAAACTAAATTCTGGTTCGATTACATGCTTACTCTCATTTTTTTGAAACATTATTAAACATTCATCCCCTGAAATTTTGTTACTGAAAAACATTCACTCCAGTTGCAGAGAAAGTGTTGGGCTGGGCCGAATTATCACAAGGCAAGACAGTTTTCTACCGAATGGGCTGACCTAAGCCAATATAACAGGCTTGGTGTTTACTCAGAATTGGGCCCATCACCAACTGCTTAATTAGTGAACGACTATAACGAATACCGCCAAACTTTAACGACTATAAACTGATAAATACGAGTAAGTAGTAAGGATAATCGAAAAAATATTAACACGACTGCACCTCACGCTATGATCTCGCTGCTTCTTTCTCAAACTATACTGATGTATACTTGTAATATGAGTGCTTGCTTGTTCTGATCATGAAGGCCCGTCAAATCCGAATGATATTCTCACATCTCTCTCTCTCTCTGCCCTGTTCAGTGCTCGATCTACTACTACATGATATTGCACCCCGACCACGAATCCTGGCGGCAGCGGGAGCCATCGTCGTAGCAGTAGCCGGCGTATGGGTGGACGGCGGCCGGCCGGGAGTAGTAATAGCCGCCAGGGCACCACTGCTGCGGCCACGCCGCCACGGCACAGGCATCGCTTGCCGGTTCTGTCGTCTTCTCGGTGACCGCCTCAACAGTGACGATCTCCGCGCTGCCGACCTTCCTCCGCAGGCAGCTCGTCAGGTTGATGGCATCCACGCCATCGCCGACCACCACGAGCTGGTCCCTGTCCTCTCCTTCGATCCCCACGGATTGCACCCCTGCAATGGCGAGTTTGGTTATTCGCGTGCGTGTTTGTATGTAATCGTCCCGGCCCGCCCTACTCTTTGTCGGAGGGGCGCAGCGCGCTGGCTTAGACACTGAATCCTGAGCTAATAATGGCATGATATATAGCACTGATCCAGAACTGTAGCTTTAAAAAGCACTGCTTACCGTGTGCCGTAGCAGCTATGCCCAGAGCTTTCTTCCGGCACTTGTCGCACGTCATGTACACCTTGATCACAATCTTTTGCTGTAAAAAAACAAAAAAGCCACCCACGCAGCAGCAGGTTCATGTCCATGTCATCGGTGTAGTGGAAGAAAACGCTTTCTGACACAAGGACCAATCGAATTTGGTTACCTTCATATCGCTGCTCTGCTGCTGACGTGAGACTTCTTTTGGCTAGTGCGGCAGCTCAGAGTTGGAACTCGACAGTTTCTTGGAGAAGAAACAGGAACCCACTGCTGAACTTATATACCAGTTGGGGCGCCGGCCCAGGCCCGAGGAATATCCTTCACGTTCGCATTTAGAATAATACCTAGTGGTAAGAAGGTTCGACGCAGCTTAGATCCCAACTGAACTACCTAGCGAAGGCATCCCTGGCCGTGGGTAAAGCTTAGAAATCTAAGAACTGACTTTGCTAAGCTCTCTTTGTCCTTGTTCCACCATGTTCTGAAACCGTATTTTGTTTTTCAGTAGAAGTAGGATTAATTGCTGACTATTTGGGTTTCCCAAAGTATATGCTCCCGAGTCATCTGGAACTCTACATGTCTCTGTCTTTGTTTATATTTTTGTTCGGTTTTTGCAATTTGGTTAGCTTGACTACTACTTTGAAAGTTTGCTGAAATATAGTTGAAAAAAAGTGCGTGGGAACAACAGAAACAAAAAGCAAAGACGAAGTAGGCAGGACTGTAAGGTAAACTCTGAATTCTTGTGAGTCAATTTATCAATATACATGTCTGCTTATGCTATCTAACTGTGGGTAGAATGTTAGACCATTCCAGTATTTTTCAGCCAGTCATAGACTAATAATCTGGTTCAAAAGAAATCATGTTTGTTAATCACAAAGAAAAGTTGATAATGGAACTTGGGAGGAAGGAATAACAAAACACAAAGTGAATTACTATATTACATTTTCAGTACATACACTTTCTGAGTTGTTTGCTGAAAATATGATTTGAAGGCGTGGTAGCAACAGAAAAAAATAAATGTTAGAGATTATCACTGATTTTGCTTAAGATTATTTTCAAAGACCAAGACTCTGCGTGTGAGATCACTGAGTATTCTCAATTTCTCATCCAGTCACAGTGTTATCTTGTTTAATGTAAATCCTGTTCATCAGAGAGAAAAGTTGACAACATGAAATTTGAGAGGAAGGAATATCCTAACAGAAATAGAAGACTAATAGCAGGTCAGTAAGTTAGAGAGCCTTCAAGCATGAGGCCTCCTGCCATGGTTCAAACCTTGATGCCCACATTTATGTTGAAACTAAAAACTTTCAATCGTTGTTTCCCATTTACTCGGTTTAACCTTACCTGTTGCTGGTGTGCCTTCGTGTATCTGAATATCTGATGGACCCAATCACCCAAAGCAAGAGTTAAGGCTTGAAACATAGAAGGTGACTCCTTGATGATGGAACCGAAGTTCATTGATTTTCTCGACCGTGTGCTGCATGTGCTTCTCTTTAAATGCATGGACCGAGTATTATTGCTATATATATTTATATGTCCAAATGTTATTTTTCATCATCATCAAGCTCTTCATCACTTTTGTGCCAGCCTTATTTGCCTTTTTTGAAAACGCTGGAGAACTGCGCTTCATTGTATTACAGCCTTAAAAATGTACAGAGTTACTTCAAATGTGAAGCGATGTTGTGCAAATCCGTACGCCAAAAATTGTACATCATATTCCACTCGCTAAGTTAATTAAATTACTTGACTAGAAATGAGTATAAGTTGGTCTGCTGTACATCTTAGAAGACCTGCCTGTGATTTGGTCAATGATGGATCCTGAAAACGCAGGCTTATTTTCTAACTGATCTATGACCAGGTGGTAAATATTCAGTTCTTTTCTCCTCTTTTTATTAAGAAGGTTTACCGTTCAGGTGATTGCCGACACGCGCTTGCTTATCATTCTATCAGGGAAAAAAATAACTACAGAATAAAGTATTTCACTTTATGGGGGAAATGGATGGCCTGTGCATCTCATGCAGTTTTTGGACATGCAAGAATAAGAACTGACAGGAATTGTTCTGGTGCTAGTAGTATAACAAAGGTTTCTCTTAATTGCTTATTAATGTTCTAAAAAGATCTTAGGAGTAGCTTCATTGACGTTTTCCCAAAAGTCTTCGTAGACCTCTTTCCGATGAAAAATCTTTTTTGTGTAATTCCAAATGTGAAGCAAGTCTCCGTATCTTATTGGTGAAACTGAATACTTGAAATTCAACAGAACCCCTGTTTTCTTGTTTTTCTTCTTTAACCATAAATCAAAAAAATTTTCTACCTCCTTTCTTTTTCGTGTATTTTTCTGATCAGGAAAAATAAAAAATTATGTCAGTTATTTTGAAGTTATTCGAATCTCGTACACACAAAAATTTGCAATTATTCATCTACTGCTGGAATCTATAATTTGAATTTATTTTATCGATGCAAATTGGATTTGGATAGAAGGGTACATTCTTTTATTTTAGATAGAAGAAATGTTTCTTCTATCTAAAATAAAAGAATTTTGCTGATTTATTTATTGCTATATCCAATTTATAGAATTGATACACCATTTAATTGATATCATTTAGCAAAATGAAACACAGCATATGCATCCATCTTTCGGCTCGAGAATTTCACGGGAGAGAGATATAGTATAAGAAATAGGCTATTAAGTAACTCTAAATGAATTGTGGATACATCTGTATCCTTAACATGGACTCCCAATTAATGATAGCGAATACTTTTCTGAAACTTGTTGACGATCAAAATTGACAAAACCCGACAAGCTGGTCAATTTATTTTTCAGCGTGACATTATTTTCATTTTGAAAGTGCAATTTTCACCCTGATGATAGACATATTTAGTCCCCAGCTTGGGTAGAGCCAAACCACACAAAATTGTACTTAATACCATTTTTGAATTGCAAGTTGCCATATCTTTTGTGACTTACTATTTTCTCCATTCTCTCTATATCACACACACACGCACGCCGCGCACACACACACTGTGGTTATTCATAATGAGTAATGACTTTATGAAGGATTGGATAGCAGTGTTGGTGTGAGGGGTGTTTCATAGACAAGGCTTGCGATTGGGTACAATTCTAAAAAGATTTGATCAAATTTTCAAATTCTATAAATAATGTAATAATTAACTTGGTTTTCTGCTTCATTAATCTTTTGAAAAATAGTTCTCATGCCTCAAACGGTTATGGAATATGGCTTAGAACATTAGAAGACCTGGACTATTTTGTATTATAAGGCTTGAACGCAAAAAAGACTGGACTGGCAAGATGTGAGTATCACGATTGAATATATATACATATATTTGTGCATTTGATGAGCAATCTACTTATTTACTCAATCCTTTACCTGATTACTGATTTGGTGTATTGAGATCGCTTAGAAAGTTGCCTATGAAAGAAAGAGACGTGTTCATCTCTATTGCAATTACCTGTACTAGTCGGAGAGCGATTGGAGAGACATACGGTTTTGGAGTTGGGAAATAAACATCATAACTGAGTGGGTTTTTGGTCTCCTGTACACTCTAAAAACGTGACTTAATCTCCTGGACACCATGTCTTTTCTTTTGTTCTTTTGGACACATGGTCTTGTGGACACTGAAAAAGATGGCTTTTGTCTGTAGGACACTATAGCAGAAAAAGTGATCATTTTCAAAAAAATAATCTCAATGCACAATATGCATTGTAACTTTTTGGCACAAGCAAACATTATTGTATTCCCTATACATGTAATTTTTTTCATATTTATTGTTGATTGTTTGCATAAATCGACAATAAATATGAAAAAATTACATTATAGGGAATACAATCATTTTTTCTTGTGCCAAATTTCAACTTGCAATGTATATTCGGCATTGAGATAAAATTCTTGAAAATAGTCACCTTTTCTACTATAGTGTCTTGTAGACATAAGTCTTGTTTTGTTCGTATCCACGAGACTCCACGAGACCAAAAGAAGAAATGTGATATCTAGGAGATCAAGCGACATTCTTAGAGTGTCCAGAAGACCAAAAACTATAATTGAGTATATCTTAACGAGAGTGACTGTGCATAGAGTCACATGCCCAGAGCACATTTAACCGTTGGTTGGCAAGGTTAATTGGAGATCGATCCGGACGAGAAGGTTAGTGGAGGATCAGTAAACACCAGAATTATTGGTCTGAATTGCTCCGTGTGCATGCATTTAGCCCGTAATTAATGAGCTCATGAGGGTTGCATGTTCATGAGCTCACATTAAGCTAGTTTTCTAGTTATATACTTTGGTTAAGTACTTCTATAAATTCAACAAAAAATGTTATAGTTTGTCATTTTATTAAAATAATTAAATACTAGCTTAACAATCACGCTACTCAATTGTCAAAGTTGGCTTTTGTCATCCCTTTGCTGGTTTGCATATCTATTATTTTTAGATTGCAATTTTCTGACACATCATATCAGCATATCTATAAATTCAACAAAAATTGTTATAGCTCGCCATTTGGTTAAATCAATAAAATACTACCTTAATAATCACACCATTCAATTGTCAGAGTTAGATTTTGTCCTCCCATTGTTGTTTTCCATATCTATTATTTTTAGCCTGTAATTTTCTAAAATCTACTATTTATTACGCAACACATCAAAAATGTCTTCTAAAATATCACATGAGCATGGAAATCTTAATTTCATAATATAATATATTTTGAAAATAAGCTCGACCAAATATGTTCAATCTACCAAAAATATATTCCCCGCATTTCGTTGTTTTTCTGTTGTTCAATCTGCTGTTGAAGAAGGTCACTGAAGAACCTTCAAGCTGATATTGAGAATCTTTTATGGTTGACTTACCATGACAGCATCCAGAGAATTGATTGATTTGTAGGCTGCTCTAGAAAATTTTCACTTGAATCTGGAGGAAAATGATATTTGGAGTTATATCTGGGGCAACAACACCTTCACTGTTAACAATGCCTACTTGAAATTGATTGGAACTAATCTGGCCTCTCCACGGTTTAAATGGACGTGGAATTCTTATTGCAAAAGTAGGCTTAAATTTTTCTTCTGGCTTCTATTCAGAGACAGGCTGAACACAAAAAATTTATTGAGAAGGAAAAATAGACATCTTGATAACTATAATTGTGTTCTATGCACGACAAATACTGAGGAAACACTTATGCATCTGTTTTTTGAATGCCCCATCGGTGTTAGATGCTGGCACACCCTGAGCATTAGCTGGCAAGCTGATCTTGCACCTGATGATATGTTTCTTCTAGCCTGACAACACATCAATTCCAAGATTTTCTGAGAAGTTCTTATTGTGGGTTGTTGGACAATTTGGTGTCGTAGAAAGGGGATTATTTTTTACAACAAGAATGTGTCCTTTCGCCACTGGTTTCAGTCATTCAAGATTGAATTTGCTTTGGTAGCATTCAAGACAAAACTGGCTTTGAAGCCACTAGTTGATGCTCTCCTATGTAATCTTCCAGCACTTGTATAATTTTTAGCTTAGGGTCTTCTTTTCAGCATTGGACTGTTCTTTATACATAAACTTTTGTTTATTTAATAACAAAAATAGGTAGGGGCCTCCCCTGCTGATTTCGCCAAAAAAAGAGCCTCATAAATGTGGTGCATTGTTTGGGTTCATGAATTTCTGAATAATACCGAGTTTGTGTGCCGGACACCATTACTATCTGTACCACTGGTTTATAGTGTGTAATGGTTAAGGGGTTCCCTTAAGCTACGTATGTAAAACTAGTTACGTCTTGCTTAGCCATAATTTAAAGCCATGCGTCCGGATGGCAGGGGTGTGCACGGACCCATGTGCACATCCAAATATTTCTTTATCTTAACAAGATTATACATGCAAACAATAATTTGAAGCCATGCGTCAAGATGACAGGAGTGTACACGGACCCATGTGTGCATCCAAATATTTCTTTATCTTAACAAGACTATACATGCAAACAATACTTGGATTTAGTTTTTACATTTTCTCTTTATCCGTGTAAATTAGTAAAAAATTAGCCAACCTACCCGCACATTTGTACGGATAATCTAGATATATTTTGTTTCAAAAATTATCTAAGATAATATCATTTAAATTTTATACCTATGTGTTGTGTAAATCTCAATCCATCATAATTTAAACGTTTAACTTTGGCATAATAGCCAAATTCGTCCCTCAACTTTAAAAGTTCAATTTCATCCTTGAACTTTGAAAGAGGTCAACTTAGTCCTTGAAGTTTGCTTTTGAGTTCAAATTCGTCCCTAAGATGATGTGGCATTACACATTGGCATATCCAATCATCAATACTTGCCTACATGTGATAAACCCACATTTTTCATTGTGATATTAGACTTTGGACACTTTAAAATAAAATCTTTACTGAGATGAAACTATAACAACCACCAATATCTGCCATGTTTTTAGGCATATCTATGAGCGATTATTGTCAAATTTATGAAATACCACCTCAAAAAATGATAGTGAACAGGATAATGTCTATTTATTACAATTTACATTGGTAGATAAGTAATTTGTGCTTGAATGTTTGTGTAAATAAATCATCAGAAAATAATTAGAAGACAATAGGATGACTAGACATTCACATGGAGTGCCACCTTGGATCAGGGATGAATTTAGACTCAAAATCAAAGTTCAAGGACTAGATTGACCTCTTTCATAGTTTAAGGATGAAATTGAGCATCCGACCAAAGATCAAGGATCAATTTGGCTATTCTGCCTTTAACTTTTATTCTACTTCTTCTTTAGGTTTTCCCTTTTACATGCACCGGATCCCAATATGGTTGTTTAATACTATGATAATATTTAATATTTTCACTTATCTCCAATTTTGTAGTTTAAAGAAACATTGTATGATCCCCCATGCCATTGGCCAGCATCTCTCTCTCTCTCTCTCTCTCTCTCTCTCTCTCAATTTTTTCTGCATCCACCTGATGGAAAACGGACTATGAAAAAATTTATTTCTCCCTTATATGCTGATTAAAGGAAACTTTTATTTAATAATTATGATGGGTAATTTTTAAAGTATATGAGGATATATTGGTGCAACGTTTTTATAATGATGGATAAAAGTATTTTTTTCCTTTGATTAATGTGGTAATTTCTAGATCTTGAGAGCGGATGTGGTGACTTCTTTCTTAGTCAAATATATGTATATGAACTTGCAACATCTAACCATGAGAAGACATGTTTTAACCTGAAAAATCATATTGAACAAATCTTAAAAAAACAATGCAAGAAAGGAGATAATAATGTGTACATCGTTTTTCTTATCCCCAAGTCAGTATCTTTTAACTATATCTTCTTAATACTTTAATACTCTTTCGTCTATACTATATTTAAGTATTTTTAGTTGAAAATTTTAATCGTGAAACATTAGATTAGAAGCAACAATTGAGGATTCATAATGTCATCTCAGAAGTGTGGAACTTAGCAAGCATTGCTTACCGTATGTTGAAGAACCTATGCCCAAAGATTTTTTCCCGCACTTGCGGCACCTCATGTGCACGTTGATAACAACCTTTTGCTGAAAAAAGGCCACGCAGAGCTCATGACCTTCAACTGGAGGCAGTGTTCATCTGATCGATAAAAGGAAAACACTCCCTGACACAAGGATGAAGGATCATCGATGGTTGCCTTCATGTCGTTTCTCTGCTGCTGACGTGAGAGTCTCTTTGTTGGCCTGGCAACTCAGAACGACTCAGGAGTTTCTTGAGGAAGAAAAGAGGAGCCCAGTGCTGAACTTATATACCGGTTTGAGGAGACTGACAATTAGAATAATGGCCAGTGCTACGAAAGTGTGATGTAGCTTAGATACCAACTAAACCAACTAGCGAAGGCGTCTATGCTGTGGTTAAAGCTTTTCAATTATTATCTAGACCTGACTTTGCAAAGCTCTCTCTCTCTCTCTCTCTCTCTCTCATATTTGTTCGCCCACTTTCTGAAACCGCGTGTTTCGTTTTCAGTAGAATAGGACTAATCACTGACTGTGTTTGAGTTTGCCAAGGTAGGTGTTCTTGATTCTAGAACTCTTCATGTCTTGTTTAGATTTTCATATGGTTTGGAAATTGGTTAGCTTGACTACTACTTTGAAAGTCTGCTGAAATATAATTCGAGTTTGTGGCAACTGGAATATTGAAATAACCGTTTGTAAAAAAATAATCAAAAGTTTGTAGGAACAACAGAAATATGAAACTAGGCAGCACTAAACTTATCAACGAGTATTAGAATGTAAGAGAAACACTAATTTTATATAAGATTATTTTCAAAGAACGAAATATCGTGTGAGAGCATTTTAGTAGCCTCATCCAGTCAGAATATTATTATCTTGCTCAACAGAAATCCTGCTCATCACACAGCATTTTCGTTTGTGTTAACTTGGGAGGAAGGAATGACCTAACACAAAGTGAAGGATTATTACAATTTCATTATATACACCTTTGTCCAAGTAGCTAGTTTTTCAACATCAAGCTCTTCATTAGTGCGTTAACCACTTTTGTGATAACCATAAGTGCCTGGAAAATGTGAAAAATTACTTTCAAAGGGGGTGATGTGAACAGAGTAACTGCAGTGCAAATCCGTTTTGTCCAAGACATTATAGTCCACTCTCCGTGTTAAATAAATTACTTGACTACTAGAAATCAGTCTAAGTTGGTCTCTGTTGTACATCTAAGAAGATCTTGTTGTGACTTGGTCAATGATGGATTCTGAAAAGTTGCATGCCTACGAACTAATCTATGACCATGTGGTAATTGTTTAGGTTTTCTCTCTTCTTTTTGTCATTCAGAAGGCTGTATAGTTGTTGGCTACACGCTTGCTTGCCATTCTTTCAGGCAAGAATAATAATATAATAACTATGTAAAAAAACATTTCACTTTATGGGAAAAGGCATCTCCGAGAAAAGGGATGGCATTCCTATGCAGATTTTGGACACTCAAGAATAAAAACTGATAGGAGTACTTCATTCTGATCCTAGTAGTATAACAAAAAATTTTCCTAAATTCCTTATTAATGTTCTAAGAGGATCCTAGGAGTAGCTTTCAAAGAGCAAACTATATGCACCCTACGTGGGGGCTTCAGGGTGAATCTGACAACTGAGATTTGGAAATTTGTTGCTCTCAGGCCGGAAAAAATGAAGAGTAGTACTGCACCCTGTACAAAGTGGGATTTGATTGATCGTTACTTGTTTGGTTTATTTGCTTACTTTCTGCAATCAATGGAAGCAACACTTGCTTGAGACTTTTCTCGAACCGATGACCTCAGCATGATGTTATTTGCACATCGAAGGGTGACGCTAGCAATTCGCGCGTTCTTTGACTCCCCTCTCTTTGGGACAAGGTAGCAGTGATTGTTTACACTGTCATCATAGATTGGCAGATGAGAAGAAGCACCCAAATCATATGCCGCACGTACAAGAAAAGAAGCAAAATGATCGAGTGAAACAAACATGGCAAGTGAAACCCAGTTGATTCCTAAAAGGGGTGGTACTTTGTCACACTCTTCAATTCTTGTCGCTCACTCCAGTTTCTCAAGAAAGAAGAACAAAATGATTAGCTCGCTCCAGTTTCTTACAAAACAAAATACGTTAACAGTTAACACTAGTGTATGGCACGATCGATTTTATTTAGGTCAACCATGTTTACATGATGGGGCGATTGTTTTGCTCCTCGCACACGAAGATCTCACTGCCCCCTCGGTAGTAATAGTAATACGATTTGACTCGACTCGTTTTACATGATGGAGCAGATAGGGTCGTCCTCGCAGACAACAATCGGCGGTGGTCTTATCGGGGTGCAGTGGCAATAGCAATAATAAGGATAACCGGGGCAGCAAGGCTTCTTCTCCTCCTTCTTGTCCTCTTTCTTCTTGTCCTCTTTCACTTCCCCCACCTGCACGATCTCGGCGTGGCCGATCTTCTTGCGCAGGCAGTTGACTAGGCGGACCGAGTCAACGCCGTCGCCGACCACCTCCAGCCGGTCCTTAGCGTCGCCGGTGATCGCCGCTGAGATGACTCCTGCAAGTACGTACACAGTCATGCGAGCTCTGTTATGTAACTTGAATGAATCCTAAGCTAATGACACGACGGTATTAATCCGGCAGTGTAACGACTTAATTGACAAGCACTGCTTACCATATGCAGATGCAACTAAGGCCAGAGCTTTCTTCCGGCACTTGTCGCATGTCATGTGCACCTTGATCACAACCTTTTGCTGAAAAAGTTGGCCATGCACACAGAGTTCATGAGTTTCAACAAAGGTGTTCATCTAATCCAGTGGAAGAAAACACTTCCTGACACAAGGATCGATGATGGTTACCTTCGTCATGTCGTCGCCCTTCTGCTGATTCCAATGAGTCGGACTTCTCTTGGGTTAGTTTGGCAACCTGGAGCTGGAACTCAGGAGTTTCTTGGGAGAAGAGACAGAAGCCCACCGGTGAATTTATATGCCAGTATGAGAGGCCAGGAGGAATATACTTCACGTCGTCAAAAATTAGAATAATACCCAGTGTTAGGAAAGTGCGACGCAGCTTAGATCCCAATCAAAACCACCTAGCGAAGGTATCCGTGGCCGCTGGTAAAGCTTTGGAATTATCTAAGACCTGAAATTGCCAAGGCTCTCTTTGTTCCACCATGTTTCGATTTGGAACCGTACGTGTTTCCTTTTGCGTAGCAGCATCAATCACTGATTATTTTGTTTGCATAAAGGAATATTGTTGTTAAGTCTTTGTTTAGATTTTGATATGGTTTGGAAGTTGGTTAGCTTGACTACAATTCGACTTATTGCTGAAATATATGGAATGTGTGTAGGAACAAAAGAAACAAAATAGAAAGAAGTAGAATGTTGGAGAAACACTGATTTTGTATAAGATTATCTTCAAAGCCTAAAGTCGTGTGTGAGATCATTTCAATACTCTCATCCACTCAGAGTATCACATCTTGTTCAACAGAAATCCTATTCGTCAGAGAGAAAGTTGGCAACGGAACTTGGGAGGAAGGAATGACCTAACACAAAGTGAAGAATTGTCAGATGTTCATATTATACACTTTTGTCCAAGTAGCTAATTTTTAACATCAACCTCTTCAATAGTGCTTTAAGCACTTTCGTGGCAACCTTATTAAGTTTGTGCAAAATTTACAAAGTTACTTTCAAATGCAAAGCCATATGAACGTTATAATAACCGTGGTGCAAATACCTCTGTCCATAGAGAGTACAATATATGTTCCACTCGCTATGTTTAAACTGCTTTTAGTAGCAATCAGTCTTAGTTGGTCTATTTTATATACATCTGAGACGATAAGATTGGTCAGAAATTGTCACTAGTGGATCCTGAAAAAAGATACATGGCTTTAAACTGATAGAATTACCACATGGTAAATATTAAGTTTCTTTCTGTTCTTCTTTTTTATTAAGAAGGCTGTACCTTTCCGTCGGTTGGCCACACACGCTTGCTTAGTTATCATTCTATTAGGAAATAAATAACTACGTAAAAAAGTGTTTCACTTTATAGGGAAAAAGGCATCTCGAAGAAAAAGGATGTCATGTACCACATCTCACACGCTTTGAACATCCAAGAATAAGAGAACTAAGGAGTATTTTTTTTACCAAAGTCAGTAGGGAAACCCCAACTTATTTTTAAATTTTTTTCTTTTATTCAAGTCCGGTCATTCGTTTCGCACAAGAAATTGAATCTAGGTATGCTGGATGCTACTCAGGTGCTCTAACCACTAGGCTAGAGGCCCTTTCACAAGAGCATATTAAAATTGCAAAAAGTAGTATGTGGTAGTAAAAAAATACTTTTCTTGTTGTTTTCTGAACATACTTCGGGGCTT
Source organism: Chloris gayana (assembly GCA_031894775.1). Taxonomy (NCBI): domain Eukaryota; kingdom Viridiplantae; phylum Streptophyta; class Magnoliopsida; order Poales; family Poaceae; genus Chloris; species Chloris gayana. The sequence continues at coordinate 30,045 of JAUNZO010004804.1, read as the reverse complement.
TCAGGATAATCTGACATGGTAAATTCGGATATTTCTTTGCTGCTCTATGACAAAAGAAACAATATTTGTAATTCTATGGCCTGTAAAAATTGGTATTTGATTGACCTTGTTTGGTTCGTTTTTACTCTAATTCCTTGTATGCCATTGTAAAATTTTGTATTCCCTTGTATGCCACCAGTATCTCAATGATTTGTGGGGCTCACATGATTCAATGACATGTGGGTCAGGATGGCATACAAGGGTTGCAAATGGCATTGAGGGAATTAGTCCTTTTTCAATTCACAGTAGTAAACTGTTTTTTAGATAATAGGGAAAAAGTACATGTTCGCTAGAAATTGTTGTGCATCATCTGTAAGCATCACACTCATAAAGCTTGAAAGCACTTGCTTAAAACACAACCACATAGTTTGGATGACAGGACTCATCCAGGTCCAATTTTATTAGTAGGTAAACCTTCATTCATGGTATTTGAAAAATATGCATCACCAACACCTCAAGTCGACATTCCTCCTTTATTGCATCTCTAACTTCTACCTTCTTCACTGTAGTTGTGCCCCAAAAGCTAAACCATACTGTGTGCCCCAAAATAGTACTTGCATATAAGTTTTCAGATATCTATCATTTAAGACAAATGTCATTTCTACTTAAATAGATAATCTAACATAATGTTGATGCATCTACTAATATTTGTCTTTGCAAATATTTTCCCATTTCATAAAACCATGTTCCAAACACATAAGTAATTCTACGAGGTGGATGCAATTCAAAACAAAATTGACCTAGTCTCCAATGGAGTCTAGCATAATGACAACCTATAAAAAGGTGTTATATAATTTCATCATTGCTAGCAAAACAAACATTTTTTGTTATCATTGAAGTTTGCAACAACCTCCAGATAAGTTTTTCGTTCTAAAAGAAAAGTTTTACGGTATACACTACTATTAGTATTTACCAATAGTACTTTACTTTTTAGATAATGGAACAGAGTTCCGACCTCTATGAAAACATACATACCCGTCAAATTATGACAAGAGTTCATTGCTGAGGAAAATGATAATTCAAAGGAAATAAATCTAGGACAATTCTATTATGATGCTTCCATCCAATATTATCCATCTCCAAGGCTATGATTAGTAAAGAAGTGCTTGTTCCCCGAAAGATTTCCTTTGTTGAGTCTTCGTGCTGCAGCTGCGCCTAGAACTGTAACCACTACGCTCCCTCTCTCCTCCTCCCTCCCTCTCCCCCCCTCGAAATAGACTGCATAAACGATGAATGATTTATATTTTGTCAAAAATAACATCATTATGACATCTATAAATCACCAAACACACAACAACAACCTCCACTAGAATCATATAGCTCTCTCCTTTTTATTTATCAAAGAAAGCCAACTCCCTAACATATGTGAAACTGAAATAGGTGGGGGAAGACGTATAGCTAGATACACAATCCTCAAATCTGTCTCGAGTGGTGGCACTAAAAGAAAAGATCTCTAATTATTTTGTTGGAATTACAAAAAAACATTTATGACTTCCTTTCCAATTCTTTCTTTCTAGATTTTCTTTGATGGGTAGTACTCCTTTTTGAAGGTACCACAAGAAAATCTTAATCTTGAGAGTAATTTTGAGTTTCCAAATCAATTTATGTTGGAAAGGTACATTTTGATCTAACAAATGCAGATACATCAAGCGGACCGAGAAATTTCCACTCTTATGTACATCCATGTGACATATCTCTTCCCTCCCTTAAATTGACATGAGTGATTTGAGAAACAAGATCTAGCCATTCTCTAAGTTTATCATCCACCAAAGACCTCCTAAAAGATATATTAAGCGGTCTAGCACCCATTACACTAGCAACCGAGGTGTGTGAATAATGAGCAATATTATACAATATGGATTACTGCTCTTTGAATGATCGTTGTCCTACCCAAGTATCTTTCCAAAATCTTGTTTGATTGCCATCGTGTATAACGAAGGACCCAGAGTTCAAGGCTTCATCCTTTATGTTCATAAGTCCCCTCCAAAAATGAGAGTCATAAGACTTGGCTTGAACTTGAGTTAACGATTTTATGCTTAGGTATTTATTCCTAGGAAGAGATTAAGTACTGACATTTTTTGAATTGTAAAAATCTCATTAGTGTGACATCATTTGCATTTTAAAAGGGTAACTATAACAATTTGCGCGTTATTTAACTTCCCACTCTTTGTTATTATGTCCAAGCTAATATTAATCTAGTTACATTGTGGTAGCATTCCCAAATCGCATGCTCACGTGCAAAGCTTCACGTAGAAAAGAAACAAAGTGATGGAGAAACTTTAATAACAGATATAGGAAGATGGCAAATGACAACCAATTGAAAGCCAGACGGGGTGTGGCTTATGCCACTCTTTAAGTAACTAGCTTGCTCCAGTTTCCTTTCACACATATCAAAGTAACCACCGGTATATGACGAAATAAACGGTCTCTACTCGTTTTACATGATGGTGCAATTGCTTGGCTCTTCGCACATGACCATCGGCGGCGGCGGATGGTGGTAATAACCGCCGGAGCAGTGGTTGTAGAACGGCTGCTGGTGCACGACGATCTTGGTTTCTTCCGGCTTCTTTTCCTCCGGTTTCTTCTCCTCCGGCTTCTTATCCTTCACTTCCTCCACCTGAAGGATCTCTGCATGGCAGAGCTTCCTGCGCAGGCAGCTGACTAGGCAGACCGTGTCGACTTCGTTGCCGATGACTTCTAGCCGGTCCCTGGCATCGCCGGTGATCCCCACGGAGATGACTCCTGCAAGTACGTACGGAGTTATGTGAGCTCTGTTAGCACCGATCACCAATGCAGTCATGAAGACAGGACAGAGATATGTTCGTCACATTCATGCTCACCGTTTTTCCTGGCGGCCATTGCCATGGCCTTAGACCGGCTCTTCTCGCACGGCATGCTCACCTTGATCACAATCTTTTGCTGCAGCAACAGAGAAGAAAATGCACGAAGGCAATGCGATCAGTTTTGGGAACTCTCTGAAAACGAAGCTGAAACAGCGGGCTCTGAATTTAGGAAGAAGCTGAAGAACTCTCGATCGAGGTCCGGCTTACCTTCATTTCCTGCCTGTTATCTGCAGCTGACCCGGACTTTCGGAGAACTGACTTGATCGATCGAACAGATCGAAGGAGAATTGGTGGCCGTGTGAGTGATCGCTCGAGCGTTTCTTGTGAAGGAGCATGCTGGCTGGCCGAAGGTTTTATACACAGGTGGTAGCAGGGAAATAGTTAATCGAACGCCACTACTATATGATGAACGCGTTCGTACTCGTACGTAACGATACAAAATGACGTATTGACTTGACGAGATCCGAGGCGAGAAAACTCCATCCGATCCTCCAACTGGCCATGCTGTGCGCGCTTCTTCTCCGCAGGTGCGGATGGGTTCTATCATCTGTACCAAACTGCCAGTACTTGGTTTCCAAAAATAAATTGCCAACGCAACAATAAGGGGAAAAAAGGGAACCCAGCTAAAAATACTTTACGCGCAGTTCAACTGATCCATTGATTCATGGTAACCTTGCTCTTTCGCTTGCTATAATTTGCCGTGGTGAACACATTCACAGGTGTGACTTTTCAGGCCGTTGAGTCATGTGCGTGGCTCCCTTCGCCGTTACTGGTGGAATCACACGGCTAGGTTAACACTGGTGCGAACCGACGGAGAGTAGGAACGCAACGCAGATGCAGGTACCTAAACACCTAAACATTATTGATTCGGAGGTCGATGGTAGTGTGAACACGCAAGTCGACGATCAGTCTCAGTAGTCAGTACAAAGTTCCCATATAATTAGGGTCGCCAATTCGAAATAAAGTATGGCCACTTGGTATTGGTAACATCTCCGTCTCAGGTACATGATACTCAGTAATAGATAGAGAAATGAACGAAGTTAATTCAGTGTTCTTCGATGATTGCGTATGTGATTATATCCGTCACATCATTCTTTATGACAATGACATGTAAGAACTATAGTTAGTAAGCGTGGAATTATGTCTGACTCGACGACCCCTGTTGTAGTCTTGTCACCTACCCGTACCAACGTGCCATTTATCAGAGCTTGGCCAACCTCTATATGTTGACTGGTTCCGTGGATCTAATGACCAAGAGAAACTAAGAAAACCCGGGACACAATTGACAACAGCACCAAATGATGATACATAAACATAGAGAAATTATTCCCCGCAAAAAAACATGGAGAAATTACGACACTGGAGGCATTCTCAATCATTTGTTTCCATACATTGCTTAGCTTAGAATAATGCGTTAATTAATCAGCTCCTACCAACACCTACTTCAGATTAGTATTGAAAGTGTTTGCCTTTTCATTAAGACTACGAAAGGTAAAGTAGAAAAGAACTGAGTGCAATTTAACTGGTTAGATCAATCTATCCGGATTCAAATCCTAGATTTATATTTACAGTTAATTATTCTTTTTTAGGATACAGTTAATTATTTTTTAGGTGGGAGGTGATAACCTCATCAACAACAAGACGTCTATGGTGACTTCGTGAATCTCAAGATTAAACTGGTTCAGTCTTTTCAAGATTAAACTAGTGACTTAAACAAAACTTGACAACTAAGAAATAATGAAGATTTAAAGCGATGATTAGGATATATGGCGGAGAGAGTATCTGACATATACCATGTTGATTTGATCAACACTGTATCATATTGCTGATAGACAACATGTCACGCAAATTGGTTAGATTTCTTGTGTTGGAATTAACCGGTTAGTTATTCTTTCATCGGTAGGTGATGGATGTGGTTATTTCGTGAATCTCAACATCAAGCCAGTTCAATCTTTCGGAGGCTCTATCATAGGATCAGGGTAGGATGTGTGTGGGTGTGCTCATAAGGGTAAGTACTTATCTACTTATATATAAAAGATGCAACTCACTAGCACATCTTAATGGCTATTTCTCTCAATCCACATTGCGCCACATCATCATAATTAATTTGAACCATTAGATAAAGAATAAATGTTAGAGATTAACATAATTATTTTAAGATTATAATTTTAAATTAATAATATCTTTTAGTCCCGCTGCAACGTGCGGGGTTATCAACTAGTGTATGTTTATGAGTGTCAACTATTATTCTGTGTTCAATTTGTAAAAAAAAAGGTAGACAACTTGTCACGATTGAGCCCATGTGGTTGGAAGTAGTAAAAAATGTGGCCATAACACCTTAGGAGAACCATGCTCAAACAAGATGTATTAAATTTCATGCATAAATATGCTAATAGGCGTTTCAATGACTTATTGTTTTTTAGTGAGTTTCGTTGGTTTATTCTTATTGTATTTGGGATTCTATGGGGAACCTGGCATGGTCAATTTTGGTAACCGGTTTTGTTTGGTTACCTCTTGAGAGTCAGCAGTTCAAGAGGGCAACAAAATGAACACGACTACAGGAACTTTGACAGCAACAAATGTGGCTGTAGAACACTGTATAATTGAGCAATTGCAATGGTGCTTACCGGGTGCAGCTGTATTTGTTTTTAGATAACTAGTCTATCAACCCGTGCAACGCACAGCTAGCAATTTTAGAAGAAAATATGCTCAAAACTTGTTTTGAAATTCATCTTTGTTAAATATACCAAAAGGCATAAAAGAGGAAGCATAATTTTTTAGATAATAAAAGGAATATTCCAAAATGATATATATATTATAATATTACATGTGGAGGCCTCAAAAGAAGCCTCCAATTAGTAAATATAAGATATGATGATGTACAAATGACTGTGTAAGATGGCTAAAGTCCAAACGTGATGTGCATCAAGGTCCATTTCAGATCACAGCGTAAGCCCAACACTACGATGTTGGTGTGACGTCGTGTTGTTTTGAGCAGATGACGTTAGCAGTTTTCACAGATTGACCAGATAGTGATCTCTAGGGGTACTACTAGTATTTATCAGCACATGGCGCATGCGGAAGCAACTCCCAAGTCACATGTGCACATGCAAGATTCACGTTGAAGCAACAACTAACTGATAAATTAAGGTGTACTAGTATACATACATACGTACGAGAGATCATTTCTTATGAAACTGAAGCGGGAGCTAATCAAAACCGCAACAGGTCGATTAGCTAATTACGAAAAAAGTTTACTGTTGCAACACGTATGTTATTTGTCTCAGCTAATTTACATGATGGAGCAATTGCTTTGCTCGTCGCAAAGGACCGTCGGCAGCGGTGGCGGCGGGTGTTGATGGTAGTAACCGCCGGGGTAGCAGCAGTACGGCTGCTGTTGCACGACAGCTTTGGCTTCTTCCGGCTTCTTCTCCGCCGGCTTCGTCTCCTGCGGCTTCTTGTCTTTCACTTCCTCCACCTGCAGGATCTCGGCGTGGCCGACCTTCTTGCGCAGGCAGCTGACCAGGCAGACTGAGTCCACGTCGTTGCCGACCACCTCCAGCCGGTCCCTGCCGTCGCCGGTGATCCCCATCGAAATCACCCCTGCGTTCACGCACGTGCCATCAGGGATTTGCAGCAATGTTAGCACTGAGCAGTTGTAAGTACCGTACAGGTGGAGAAGAACACGGTACTAGGAGTACTTGGAGAGGCATCCGTACCGTTTGCACTGGCGGCGAGCGCCATGGCCTTGGACCGGCTCTTCTCGCACGACATGCTCACCTGGATCACGATCTTTTGCTGAAGAAACGGCGAAGAAAAATAACGCAATCAGTTTCAGAACCTGGAAGGTGAAGCTGAAACAGGCGGGCTCTGAAATTGAGATGCAGACAAAGTACCTTCATTGTCCGCCCGTGATTTGTTTTGCGCTCACGAGGAGTATAGGTTAACTAAAGTGTGTCGAGCGATCGAGGCAAATCACTGATGGATCGAGCGTTTCCTGAGAAGGAGAGTGCCAAGGCGGCAGCTCTTATATACAGGTGTCAGGGAACTGCGAAGCGAACACCACTACTGCCACCTAAACGCGTTCTTGCCTTCTTTGGCGTCAGAAAAACGGCTTGTCTCCTCGAGATCCGAGACAGGGAAACTCTATTGACTATCGTCCAGTGGCCACGCTGCGCACTTCTCCGAAGGTGCGGCCGGCTCAACCGGTTAATTGCTTATCAGCAACTTGTACTAGTATACCAAACTAATCGCACGTTGCTGGGGCTAAACAGAGGCTCTGCTTAACCGGATTTGGGCTGACGGATTTAACGAGGACCTTCACCTCCGACAAGGAGCTCATCCAGGTTGGCCTATAGAGTGAGGCAGGCCACTCTATAGGGTGGTTCTGGGGACACACGCACTTTAACATAGTAAGTGCTTTGAGATACGTGCAAGTTTTGCCGGGGGAAAAATGTCAGAGCGAAAAGCAGTTTTCAACCCAAGGCTAGGGCCAGCGACAGGAACTGAGGTCAGTTCGGAGTTGGAGGCTCACCAGAATACAACAGAGCTGAGAAAACGGGAAAAGGAGCTAGCAATTCAAGCAGAAACAATTATGCATGCATATGCATGACACGATCCCCTTCAACTGATCGTGGATGCATGGCAATCTTGCTCTTTAAGATTGCATTGAACACAGAGGTCCGTCACAATAAATACATTTCCATGTCTGCTTCTCCTGGTAGTTGGATCATGAGCCTCCGATCAATTTGCCGCAAGGCTAGCTGATACTGATGTGCGCGTCGTTTTCATAGGTAGGAAGTCACGAGTCAACGATCAGTCTCCCTCCAAAAATATCATTTAGTATAATACATTGTAGACAGTTCACAGTTGCGTACCAAGTCAAGTGTATTTTAGTTTAGAGAATGGAAATACGTCCTCTGCATATCCACACACAACTTTACCGTTTGTACAAGATTTCAGCTAGATCACTGATAACACAAGGAACTAAAGTAAGCAAACATTTTTCCTGACAAGGTCAAATTTATGACAAGATATAGGAGGATTCTGAGTTCGTGTATTTCTATTTTGATGGTCGATTCAGTGTTATTCAATAGTTGCGTATTTGATTTATAGGCCCCTTCATTCTTTGACAACGGCATGCTACTTGTTATATGTGAAGGGGAATTCTCTCAGAGTCTTGTTGTAGTCTTGACACTTACCTCATATATGCATTTCACAATCACGATACTTTCTTGACATCTAAGTGCAAATTTGTTCCAACCATGATGTCCTAAAGACGCAGTAGAAAAATGATGCGGGTGGTTCGTAAAGAATTTCTATAGTGAATTTTAGAATTTGCCACTTCAGTCATCTGATCTTCAGGATCGAAATGGACAAGCCAATAACTCTACCACGCTTTTTTAGTTTCTTCTCGAACGAAAACACAGTACAATGGATGAACACATTCTCAAATAAAAAATAGTGCAGGAACACAAATAGAAGAAATATCTGAATCAAGCTCCAACTACTAATCAACCGTCAGTCGCGAAGAAAGGGTCACCAATACGGCGGCGGCAGGTGGTAGTGGTAGTAACCAGGGTGGTAGTAGTAAGGCAGCGGTTCTTCCGGCTTCTTCTTCTCCTCCGGCTTCTTGTCCTTCACTTCCTCCACCTGCAGGATGTCAGCATGGCCGACCTTCCTGCGCAGGCACTTGACCAGGCAGACGGTGTCGATGTCATCGCCGACCACCTCCAGCCGGTCTTTGCTGTCGCCAGTGACCCCCATCGAGCTTACCCCTGCATCATGCACACCGGTGCTGTCAGTACTCAGTATTGATAATCATGACAAATCCGCAGCAGGAGGAGATGAAATGAACAGCTCTGTGGTAGAAGGAATACATACCGTCTGCTCTGGCAGCCAGCGCCATGGCCTTGGACCGGCTCTTCTCGCACGGCATGCTCACCCTGATCACGATCTTTTGCTGCACCAATTGTTCAGAACAAAGCGATCAGCATTCAGACGTCCAAATCAAACATCGACAAAACAGAGGGTGATCACAACAGAGGATCCAGAAGTTCAGGTTCAGGCAGATGCTGCCCACTCGATACCTTAGTCATATCTCGCGCCGCTGATCTTGTTGTCACCAAGCAGAATTCGGAGGCAGAGTTTGTGATTAGTGGAGGCTACAACGATGGGTGATGGTTCTCCTGCAGTTGCAACCGACGAGATCGAGCTGCCTTGTGAATGAGGCAGCCACGCTCGCGGCTGCTAATATATAGAGTACTAGTACACGGCTACGGCTGGAGCAGCAGAGCACCCAACGGCGTCGATCCTTCGTGGCAGGTGAGCGCTCCCAAGAAAACAAGTAGGACTACCTAACTAACGAACGCGTTCGCACGACCAGTTCTGATCCCTCATCAGAGAGCTGCCTCGTCGTTAACAAAGACCATGACTTGAGTGGACGAGATGATCCGGGCCCGGGCCGAGCCGATTCTGTTACCCTCCATCGCCCACTGCCCCGAGCTACGCGCTTCTCCGATCCGAAGCCCGTAATGTTCGCCAAAAAGGAAGATCGATCGATCGTACCGCGGCGTTCTTGTTCTAACACGACAGATCAGTGGACAGGCTTCGCTTTCAGCAGTTCTGAATCGTGAAATCGTTTCATTCCGAACACGACATTATTAGATTGAGATTTTCCACTGTTTCGTGCCATCATTCGTTGATTGGTCTATATGTGTAGACGTCACAGATGATCTAGACAACACTAACAGCGTCAACAAGTGCAAATTTTTTTTACGGCGTCTTTAGCAGAGAATTATTAAGTCGTTTAGTCTGAATACACGCGAGTCAACTAGTGCGCTCTCACGTCGCTGGAAAAGAATGAAAAGCCGGTACACTAATGTAGTAGGTACGTACCTTTCTCATACCGTGTTCCTTTCTCGTACCTTCCACGTATATCTGCGCTTCATTACTTTTCATTTCATTATAACCCGTGTTCTCCTTGTTCCATTTTCACCATTTTTTATTTTATTATTTTTAGACTTGTTCCTTTCACCGGTTTGGCACCATCAGCTAGGAGAATTTTTGGGTTTGGTATGCATTTAAATAAATAGTTCGGTGTCATTTTCATGGTGGGAATAATTTGGGCTAATTTTTCACAGGGAAAAAGGCAACTAATTTAGAAAAAAACAGTTTTTTAAGTGTAATATAGATTCTTTTTTCATAAACACGATCTAGATTAGATTAAATGCTCCTATGATCCAAACCTTAGAGCATCTTCAATAATTATGTAATACTGGTTTAGGATGTTTCTACAAAGAACCTATAGTAGGGAGTAAAGAGTATTACATCCTCCAGCAATTCCAAACGTATGGTTACTAAGGGTGCGTTTGGCACAACTTATACTTAAAATGCTTATAGTGCTTATTATATCAAAACTGCTTATAGTGCTTCTTGTAGTATAAGCAATCAACCCGTTGGCAAAACTGCTTATCCTCACTCATAAGCATTATAAGCTACGTTTTGCTCCTTTGTTCAAAGTGGTTATGGGTAGTACAAAATAGAAAAGTGTTTATAGGTGCTTATACTTCATAAGCACTTTGCTATTTTGTTTCACAAAAAATAAAAAGAACTTTTCTATTTTATCGTTTGGCACTTCAAACTGCTTATTGAGCATAACCACTTTCGATAAGCAGTCCAATACGCCGTGCCAAACACACCTTAAATAATGCTAAATTTATCTATATCTACTTGTTTTGTTGAACCTCATTGCTATATGGAAAGATTTCAGGATTGGGAATTGCTAAACATGTGCCAAATATAGCAACCAAATGAGTTTTTTTGGGAGTTTAAAAATTTAGAGAGCAGATGTTGAGAATTGCTAGATATTGGAACAGCTGAAGATGTAGGTTTATGATCTGTTCCCTAAATTTATTTTAAGTGTGGATTGGGAATTGTTGGGGATGCTCATATAGATATACATCATTATCATCAAGCATCCCATGAAAACATATGAATTCAAATATTTTTTCTTGCAAGTGAAAAAAATGTGGTTGGAAGGGAGAGATATCCCTTACAACAAATTTGTATGAGTGGGAGGATTGGGTGGGTTGGCTCATAACTCATGTTGCATGATTGTACTTAGTATGTGTGGTTTTCAATAATACATATCTTTTCACCTCAGGGAGTTAAAAAGGGCAATAAATTTGAACATGCATGTTTATGTCCCCTTTGTACGTAGAAATATTTCATTGAATTCAAAACTTTTATATCATACATTTTTGGACACCACAAAAAAGTCGGAATTTTACATGACCTGCCGCACACGTGCATGTTCTCTTTTCTTCTTACAGAAAGTAGCAAGCAATAACGGTTGATTATATATTAACTCGCTTGAATCTGCTTAGAAAAGCTTAGTATACGTACGCAATAGTGATATGTTAACTGTCTTTACTAGTTCTTTAGAGGATAGAGCAGTTGCTAGTTGTTGGGTCCTCGCAGACAACCATGCTGGGCAGGGGTCTGATCGAGTGGGTGTAGCAGTAGCAGTAAGGGTAACTGGGACAGCAAGGCTTCATCTCATCTTTCTTCTTGTCCTTGGCTTCCTCCACCAGCAGTATCTCGACGTGGCCGAACTTCTTCTTGCGGAGGCAGCTGACGATGCAGACAACGTCCACCTCGCCAACCACCTCCAGCTGGTCCTTGCCATCGCCGGTGATCGCCACCGAGATCACCCCTGCGTATACATAAACCGTGCAGTGTTGTCAGTTGTCACACACACAGGACTGTATTTTTCTTTTTACGACGGGGGCGCAGTAGAATAATTCATGTATGAGCTATAGCTAGCCAGTGTGATTGCTGCATATATACATACCGGTGACACCGGAGACCAGCGCCATGGCCTTGGACCGGCTCTTATCGCACGGCATGCTCAACTTGACCACGATCTTTTGCTGCAACGACAACAGTTAACCAGTCCATCATTGTATTTACGTATGGGGTGCTAAACAAATTGCGAAACAAAAGTAGCTATGTCTATGTGGCGCATAAGCAAGAGCACAGAACGAACGGCGGCGCGGCGATCAAAAAGTGGGTTCATACCTTAACCATCATCGTGGGAGTGCAGAAGCCGGTTTAATTTACAGTTGAGGCGGTCACTGATTCTGCTTCAGAAGAAACTGCACGTATTGCTCTGCGGCCGGTATATTGTGAAGAAGGTGGCTATGCTGGCAGATGGTATATATACACTCGTTCGCGTCGTAGCTGGTGGCCGCGGGTAGACCGACCTAGTAACTCGAGACAAGGCTTGTCTCTATCTCAGTAGACTAGTCGTAGAGACAAGGGAGAGCGAGGCCACACACATACGTAACATAGTAGTGTACTAGTGTGGCATGCAACCAATTAGTAAGCTGCCGGGTACGAGGACACAGCGAACTGATTCCACGTAGAAAATGACCTGATGCGATATGTCCGGGCGCGTTTTCCAGTGCCGCTTCTCCGAAGGCACGACTCCGTTGTAGACTCTTTCCAAGTCGTATCAAGCAATCGGCCGTGGTTGACGGACAATTCAGCGAGCTCGCGCACGCGCTATAACGAATGGATGAGATTGTTCTCGCCTTCTCCCTGCTGTACGTGCTACTGCTATAATACATGGTTCAAACTAGGAAGAATGGTTCGATTTGCCTATGATATTCAATCATTTTCAATTGCTAACAAGAATAAACTGTTACCGGCCGATCGTTGTCATCACAGTGGGACAGCCCGGCTTGGAGATTTTAGCCTGGCGACGCTCAATTGCAGAAAATCGTCCGTGGAGTTTTTCATATCATGTTTCATTGGCTCCAGGGCGACTGAAATCAACATCCATAGTGATTTTAGTAAGTTGAAGTTTGTACTAGTATACTTATTTTTGTAGGATTATTATGTACCAGTAGTATATTTATTTTTGTAGGATTATGTACTAGTCATAGTAGGAAAACATCCATAGAGATCAATTAGGCTTTATGTGTTGCCTAGAGCCTGAGAATTATTGTTGGGTATAGGGCAGTATTATCTTCATTACATTGATTGTGCCTCTAATTATATAAGAGTAAAGCCGGATGTAATCCTAACTTATCTAAATAACATAATATCACATCAGGGTTAAGGAAGGATCTTTTGCGAGCTGTGTTCCATGTTACCCAGGTTCTACCTAGCTTTTCTTGCATGTGCCTATTTGGCAAGAGTGTTTTGCTTGGATAAAATGAGACCTAATGTTTGAAGAATATTTATTATTAAGGTCATTTGAGTCGTAAGGTGCTTTTGAGAGTTGGACTTACCTTACTCTGATCTTGTGGCCAGTTCTAAGTAAATAAAGTATTCATCACTAGTATATATACTGACTTTTGTGGGCACAGGGGCCACCATAATTATTAATAATATAAATATCACATCTTTAGACCAACTCCTGCCGTGACATGTAAATGAAGCATCTAAATGACCATATAGAGACCAGCTATAATTTTTTTTTTTTGGAAGAACCGATGCCAACTACAGTGATTTGACGTCCTGCAAAATGATTCGAACTCTAGCGGAAGACCCTATTTCTCAACCTCTATTTCATTGGGTCGCACTTGTCAACCTCTAGGGCACGCTCGCCACGTCGCTCCCACGTCCCGACGTCGCAGCTGCGTCACACTCGGCGTCCCCGCGTACTCGACAATGGTGGCGCCAATAGAAATGGCATCGCGACTAGTCGAAGCGTGGGGTCCAGGTGGTGATGGGAAGCGGCGGTTAGGACGCGGCACAACCATCGGTGCCTCCTTGCTCCTGTCGCGGACGTCGGACACCGGTGTCGCACCCGCTACGCTCCACCCATAGACCGCGGAGCGAGGAGGAGGCGGTGCGACGGGAGGCGGCGAGGTTAGAGGCCATAGAGGCAGGGTGTCCGACGGAGCTCGTCGGGATGGCAGCGGGAGGTGGCTGGATGACGGTGACGGTAGCCGGATCTTGACGGATGCATGGCCAGCGGCGGGCGATGGTGTGGTTCTCGGTTGGAGAAGGCGAAGGTGGAGGAGGGGGAGAGGTGGGGTCGGGCGGTGAGAGGCGGCTTGACCGGCAGCGCGCGCGGCTAGAAGGGACTCCATTCCCGACCCCGCTGCAATTCTGGGCGGTGGCTCTTCTATGTTGGCTCCTTGCGAGTCTCGTTGCCTACTCTCGGATGCAAACAAGGCCGGGCGGCGGTGCGAGAGGAGGTTGTTGCGTCGAAGGTGGTTGGTGGCTGGGACGCCATTGGAGAGAGAGAGAGAGAGAGAGAGAGAGACCCATGATTTGGAGGGTGGGTTGAAGGGCCTCCGGGAATGGAGTCTTAGAGCTGGAATTTGGATGGGCATGAAAAATGCGAGGCTCATTTGCAGATCCCGCTGGAGTTGGGAATTTGGGTCAAGCCTCTAAATATTAGAGTAGAGGGTCATTTGCATGCTCCTACTGGAGTTGCTCTTATTATACTATTAAACATGTTAAATTAGTTATAGATATATCTTTTTAATGTATTAAATCATAATTTGAGGCACAGTAATGTCAAATTAAATATGCCAAACGATGACATGTATTTAATAGTATAATTAGATATTCTATATTTAGGGTGTGTTCGTTTCCTGGGGTCTAAACTTTATAGCTGTCACATCAAAAAGAATCTTACTATTTAGGAGTACTAAATAAAGTTTAATTATAAAATAAATTACAGGCCCCTAGACTAATTTACGAGATGAATCTAATGAGGTTAATTAAGTCATGATTAGAAGACGGTTACTGTAGCATCACTTTAGCAAAACATAAATTAATTAAGTTCATTAGATTCATCTCAAAAATTAACACCAATCTGTCAATAGGGTTTTGTCATTAAATTGATCGAAATATTCATAAATACTAAGATTCTCTTTGATGTGACAGTGCTAAATTTTAGAGGGAGGAAACGAACACACCCTTATATTGAATCATAATTTATAATTAAACTAGAGTCGGCACATTCCGTGTGCTCATTGAAGTATTTCTCATATATTAGTAATGTATTTGGATAAAATGAAAATTTTAAAGTGCATTTTTAAAACAGGTTGAATATACATGAAGTTTAATAAAGGGAGACACATTAGATGTCTCCGGTTTAAACTAAAATCCCTTGTATGTCATCCTATCCCACATGTCATTGATATAACATATCCCACCTGTCGAGACAACCGTGATATTAGAAGTTTTCTCATTGGCATACAAGGGAATTCCCCTAATAAAGTGTAAGTGAAGGTGATATAATTGCAAGACTGCATTATTAGTACTTATTTGAGGAGGAGTTAAGATCTAATTATGAGTTATTGGCATCATTTCAAGAATTCACTTTACACGTCCGTAACAACCATAAGTTTTTTTATACCCGCCTCGTATCTTTGACGATTTCCACCGCTGGGGCAGCGGAGTACTCAACGGCTTCGATCCTTTGTCACATAATATTGGCCCCAAGCAAATAAACAGGTAGGGCTACCTAACAAATGGACACGTTGGCACGACCAGAGCTCTGATGACGCACGTTGCCTCATTAGAAAGCCGACGATGACTTGACTCGGCAAGATGAGACCTGAGCTAATTATGTTGCCCTCCGTCCATCGCTTACTTCACAAAGGTAACAGTGGTAACATTTTGATCTAACAGAAACTCTGTTTGGGATGAGCAGACTGACACTTCTCTGAATAATGGATAGTAAAATCTTTACACATTCCAAACAAGACACTGCTTTAGATTGAGATTTTTATTTTTGAGGAAATGGGGAGGGGAGGCCCCTACTTTGGTTTCATTCATGCAAAATTAAACGGTGTATGTACAAGTCCATATCGCGGATAAAAGGGAAGGTTAAAAAATGAAAGAAAAAAATAAAGAAGAAAATAAAATGAAAATGAGAAATAGATCACTGAATGCAATGCTCCTGGTAATCTAAATCACCTGAAATACCAGGATGCTAGCATGCAAAATGCTAGTCTTGAGAAGTGGTAGTAGACTTGTAGTCTATCTGTGTTGCCTAAAGAAGTAGTTCATGCAGCTCTTTGATTTAGATAATGGAAACCAAAGTTTCCGACCTCTGCATAGCATGCAACTCAATTTTTGTTTTGTTTTGGTTATCACAAGAAGTTAGTGCGCAGACTGACCAAAAGCAACACAGAACAAATTAAGGAGGTTGATCATGTTACTTGATAGAGAAATATCACCAAATACTTTTCGGTTCCTTGCTAGATAAAGGTTTGAGACAATGTTTTATTCGGTGATGACATTTGATAATTGTCGCAAAAGTTCATATTATCAAAACTAGTTGTCTTCGTACGGTGTCGCAGTTGCGATGAAGTTGATGGCTGCCCATTATCTGGATTTCTCTGCATTTCCTTAATTCCTCTGTGGAACAACTGAAAGGGCAAGTTGGCACGTCTGGTATTGATTCCTCTCCTTGCCTATCTATGTATGGTACTCAACCTGTTAAGTAATGCTAGCCATGCAAAAATATTACATTTTTGTGGTGCCATGGAAATCCAAGTTGACTTGTTTGCTGGGTCCTAACCCCATTGAAATGTTACAAGGGTAACCATCGGTAACCGACCGGTTACCGACCAAACCGGTCCAATTCGTTTTGGTCGGACAACTGTCGGTAAAACAAATTTTGAAAAAAAAATGATACAAAAATTTGTAAAAAAAAGCTAGATGAGAAATTAAGAATTATGATGAAAGAAGTTTACAAAAACAAGCACATTGGAGAGATGAAAAAAAATCAAGGAAGGTAAAATAGAGACAATATAGAAAAAAAAGAGAGTCCACCTATCCTCTTCTGTAACTGTGTAATATGTAACATGTTTGTAACATATTGTGTTTTATATAATTATTTGTTGAAAACTATATGTTACATTGAACGACTTATTTCTTCGGACTTGAACATATGTTGTATGAATTATATATGTATTGTAACTTTTCATGCATGTTGTATGAACTATATATGTTGAATATGTGATTAATATGATTGCAAATGATATGCAAATATTTTGATTTTTTTCTTTTTTTATTTAATCTCAGTTTTGATCAAATTGTCATCGGTAAACCGGCAAAACCGACCGGTCCCATGAAACCGTTTGAAATCCGTTAGAAATTTATTTTGGCATCTGATCGGCTTTTCGTCCGGTTTCTCCAGTAACCTTGGTTACCAACATACCGTTGTGGCTCGGTTTTTACGGTTTCAACGGTATTGTATACCCTAGTTACAACTAGGACTGGGCATTCGGTTTTACTCGAACTTTCGGTTCAGTTAGTTCGGTTTTTTGAAAGTTCGATTTTCTAAAATCAATACCCGAACTAGTGATGGTTTTTTAGATATCCGAAAAGTTTGGGTACCTAAATTTCGGTTCGGTTTTCGGTTATAACCGAACTACCCATACTTTTGACCACCTCACAATAAAACTCATAAAAAATATCAATCTGTCACTTAGCATCACAAATAAACTATTAATTAAGTTATGAAATATCATAGTATAGTGATAAACTTTCTAAATCACGACTCAAAAGTTGACTAAAAAATATAAATGAATTTAAATGGTATAAAACTTATGTATGAGCTATATGTTTACTTACTTCGGTTATTTGGGTAGTTTGGGTACCTACACTAAGATCTGAAGTTTAAATTAAAAGTTCGGTTAGTTAGATTACCTAGCCGATCTACTACCGGATACCCGGAATTTCTTCGGTCTCGGTTTCGGTCTTTGAGTATCGGTTTTTATGCCCACCCCTACGTACAACAGTAAGAAGGACTACACGCTCATAAGAACTACTTATGTGGTCCTACACGCTCGACAGTGAGATGCCTTGTAATATTTGCAACAGTATCAATCACGTGATCAGGTAACAAAAAAGAACGGAAAAAGTAGTCGGGAGTTCTGTACTCTTTCTGGTGGCATATATGGAAAGAAAGAAACACCCGCATTTTCGATCAAAAGAGAGCTCCTTCGTTACAGTAGTTTCTCGGATTAAAGATAGCCTACAAAATTATAACCTCGCCTGGACTCTGGTGGCCGATAACTGAGGGTTGTTGTTGGGTTTCTGCCACCCTTTTTGCACCTGTTGTTTCTGTTTTCTGTGTTGTTTCATTATTGTTTCCAAACTGTCTTTCCTTCCTACCTCTCGGGATGCCAAGAGGAGGCCGGGCTCTGAAGCCGGGTTAGAATCTGTAATGCTAGGCTGTAATCGTCTTTTCTTCAATCTACCTTAAAGAATGGCAGAGCTCCTGCCTTTTAAAAAGGATATTTGCAACAATATCTAGAGTTTAGTGAAAATTATTGAGCCATTCGAGGGCCAATATATGTTAATGGAAACTCTCAGGCACCCCCCCCCCCACCTTAAAAAAAATTCGAGCTTCTATCAACCCAACGTTTTTTTTCTAGTCAAACCGTGTCATATACGGGAAACATGTACTTCTCCCAATGCCTAAATTGACATTTATATCGAGTTTTTCCACTGTTATGCATTCATTAGCTGATTGGCCTATGTGTAGACGTAACAGATGATCTAGATGACGCTAACAACGTCAACAAACTCGTAATTCTGTTCCACGGCGTCTCTAGCAGAATAATAAAGGTGTGTATAGTAACGTGAGTCAACTAGCCGAATAATAAAGGTGCGTATAGTAACGTGAGTCAACTAGCCGCCACGCAATCACGTCACCAGAAAAGAATGAAAAGCCGGTACACTGATTGTAGTAGTAGTCCCTTTCTCGCATGTTACATGTATAAGTACATCCATAAATATTAATAAAGTATACCATCTACGCTTCACTACTCCCTCCATTCCTTATTGTAAGCATTCCTACAATAAGGAATGGAGGGAGTACTTCGCATTAACCTGTGCCTTTTGCCGTCCCAGTTGCTCTCACCGGCCGGTTTATTTAAGCTACTGAAAATTAGTGGCACCATCAGACAAGACTAGCTTGGACTGGTCTATGCCGTTCAGCGTTGCAGTCGGGCCAGGGTAACTGCTGACCAACCCGGATGGGTGCCAGGAGAAATTTTGGGTTCTTTGTGCATGTTAAATAAAAAGCTTGATGTCATTTTCGTAACAACGACGGATGTGAATGTATAATTTGGTCTGATTTTTATTGTGACGGGGGCGAGTAGTGATGAAAGATGGATTTGCATCTAGTTAAACAAGCAGAACTTTGCAACAACTTTATTGCGGCACAACAATTTTGAATGACCAAAGGTACGTCTCAAGAGAGAGGGGCCTAGTTAAACAACCAGAAACTTTGCAAGAAGATCCAGTGCTCCATGCCTTGTAACACACACACAAAAAAAAAGCAGAACTTTTCATGACCATTTGAACATGTTCTTTTTCTTATACAAAGGAGCAAGCAATAATATACTGTTTATTATTAGCTTGCTTAATTAATGTATGTAATTTTCTATTAATTCACTATTCCATTACATGATGGCGCAGTTGTTTGCTGGGTCCTCGGAGACAACGAACGGCGGCGGCCTGATCGGGTGGCCGTAGCAGTAGCAATGATAAGGGTAACCGGGGCAACAAGGCTTCTTGTCCTCTGCTTTCTTATCGTCCTTCTTCTCCTCTTTCTTCTCCTCCTTCTTTTCCTCTTTCTTCTTGTCCTTGACTTCCTCCACCAGCAGTATCTCGACGGGGCCGAACTTCTTCTTGCGCAGGCAGCTGACGAGGCAGACGGCGTCCACGCCGTCGCCGACCACCTCCAGACGGTCCTTGCCGTCGCCGGTGACCGCCACCGAGATCACCCCTGCACATATAGATATATAGATAGACATGCGTCCCGATCCGTACGCGATTGAGCTAAGCCAGTGTGATGGTCGTGTACATACCGGTGGCTCCGGAGACCAGTCCCATGGCTTTGGCCCGGCTCTTCTCGCCCGGCATGCTCAGCTTGATCACGATCTTTTGCTGCAACGACGAAATTAACCAAGCAAATTAAAGCCCGCTAATGACAGCGTATTATATATACACAGTGGGTGCTCAATAATAACGTGCATCGCGAAACAAAGTAGCTAGCTGACGCGTGTATGCAAGACACGTGCGACGCAGAAAAGGAAACACTGTACGGCTACCTTAACCATCGTCGTGGGTGGGGTGCAGCCGGTTTTTTTTTTTTTTGATGGAGCTGCTGGCTATACTCCCAGCAGGTTTGATTCACTGCTTGGGTGTGTAGCTGCGCACTGCTTCGCGGCTGGAGTAAGTTGTGAGGGAGCTGCTGGCTATACTCCCAGCTCGGTAGCTGGTACCATATATATACACATGCTCGCGGCGCAGCTGGCGCGCGTAGACCGGCGTGAGGAGGGAGACCGCACAGAGCTGTGTCTGCTCAGTAGAGTAGACGACTAGTCGTGGACAAGAGTGCCTTGCTTACGTAACTGCGGGGTACAGCGACAGGCAGCGAACCGAGTACAACGACCTGCCGCTAGATGGCAAGAAGATATTGTGTCCGAGCGAGTCGATCGAGCAAACAAATTGGTGCGTTTTGCCACGGCCGCTTCTCCTAAGGCACACGACTCCGGAGTAGAACTTTCCAAGTCGCCGGGCAATCAGTCGGCCGGCCCGGCCGGGGTTGGCGGGCAGTTCGAAGAGGTCGCGCGAAAGAGTGATGGTTTACCTAGGGGATCCAATCATTTTCCATGGCTGCATAGGGCGTGCCGTTGGTCAGTCCTGTCTCGTCACTGTGGGATAGCACAGGGTTTGGGTTTAGACTTTGGCCCTGTTCGTTTCCTGTCCTCTAAAAATTATACCCATCACATCAAAGAAAATCTTACTTATTTAGTAGATCTTTTATTAATTTAATGACAAAACCTATGTCACGACCCCCTTTAATTTGCGAGACGAATCTAATGATCCTAATTAATCTATGTTTTGCTACGGTGATGCTACAGTAAACATCTTCTAATAACATCATAATTACCCTCGTTGGATTCGTCTCGTGAATTAGATAGGGGGTCTGCAATTAGTTTCGAGATTAGACTTTATTTAGTACTCCAAAATGATAAAATTCTCTTTGATTTGACTTATCTAAAAATTATATACCTGGAAACGAACACACCATAATTTATCAGTTAGTTGTTGCTTCAACGTGAATCTTGCATGTGCACATGTGACTTGGGAGTTGCTTCCGCATGCGCCATGTGCTGATAAATACTACTGTAGTACCCCTAGAGATCACTATCTGGTCAATCTGTGAAAACTGCTAACGTCATCTGCTCAAAACAACACGACGTCACACCAACATCGTAGTGTTGGGCTTACGCTGTGATCTGAAATGGACCTTGATGGACATCACGTTTGGACTTTAGCCATCTTACACAGTCATTTGTACATCATCATATCTTATATTTACTAATTGGAGGCTTCTTTTGAGGCCTCCACATGTAATATTATAATATATATATCATTTTGGAATATTCCTTTTATTATCTAAAAAATTATGCTTCCTCTTTTATGCCTTTTGGTATATTTAACAAAGATGAATTTCAAAACAAGTTTTGAGCATATTTTCTTCTAAAATTGCTAGCTGTGCGTTGCACGGGTTGATAGACTAGTTATCTAAAAACAAATACAGCTGCACCCGGTAAGCACCATTGCAATTGCTCAATTATACAGTGTTCTACAGCCACATTTGTTGCTGCCAAAGTTCCAGTAGTCGTGTTCATTTTGTTGCCCTCTTGAACTGCTGACTCTCAAGAGGTAACCAAACAAAACAGGTTACCAAAATTGACCATGCCAGGTTCCCCATAGAATCCCAAATATAGCTGACCAAGTGGGCCGGGCTAAAAGGGCCTCTCTAGGCCCAGTCCGTTTAGCCCGGCCCGAGCATGGTCGGGCCCATTGGTTTGACAAGTCCCAAATATAGCAGATTCTCTTTGATTTGGCCCTTTAAAAATTATATACCCTGAAACGAACACACCCTTTAGCGTGCGGACGCGGGAATTGTTGAACAGATCACGGCCAACCACTGCCAGAAATAGATCCACCATAGGCAGTGAGTGGAGCCCGGTTCAGTCGGTGCCGCCGGATATGCCCGGATTTATTAAGAATGAATGGTCAGAAGCGGGCAAGGAGGAAATAAAGGGATGGACGCACGGCGTTCCCGCGCCTGGAAACCAGGCCCGCCGCCCGCTTGCACCCGGTAGCGCCCATGTAAATGCCGCCATTCCGTTCCCCAGGTGAGATCGAGTACCCATATCCATTCGTGAGACAGCATGGCGGCGCCGCAGATGCAATCCATGGTGATCGCGGTGGCGGCCCTGGTGGTCGCCGCGGCGTGGGTCGCGGACGGGTTCACGGTGACCGGCGAGGTGTACTGCGACCCGTGCCGCGCGGGGTTCAAGACGAACGTGTCGACGGCGGTGGCGGGCGCGGCCGTGCGGCTGGAGTGCCGGCCGTTCCTGAACGGGCCGGAGAGCCTGGAGGCGGACGCGACGACGGACGCCAGGGGTGGTACCGGCTGGAGGTGGACCAGGACTTCCAGGAGGACATCTGCGAGGTGGTGCTGGTGCAGAGCCCCGACCCGGCCTGCTCCGAGATCGACAAGTTCCGGGACCGCTCCCGCATCCCGCTCACCCGCAACGACGGCATCCGCCAGGGCGGCGTCCGCTACGGCAACCCCGTCGCCTTCCTGCGCAAGGAGCCGCTCAAGGACTGCGGGGCCATCCTGCAGCAGTACGACCTCAAGGACGCCAACGACACGCCATGAATCCAAGCATCCGTCCCTCTCTCTCCCTTTTGCATTGTCAATTCCTCTCGTCTCAACGACACATTCCCTTTAGATACTACTGCTAGTAGCTCCTACTACTGAATTGTATTCAACCCACACGTATGTACCGACATTTTCCCAGGAACCAAATACTGCAACTTTTATAGCAACATTTTCCATTACACGACAGTACCAAACAAATTACTATAATGCACGACACTGGTCTCGGCCTTTCACCGCCACTGCCACCACCACGGCTCCTGCGGCTTGTGCTGGTGGTGGTAGGGGTAGCAGTACGGCAGCTGGTACTCGATAACCTTGGGCTCCTCGGCCTTCTTCTTCTCCTCCGGCTTCTTGTCCTTCACCTCCTCCACCAGCACGATGCTGGCGTGGCCGATCTTCTTGCGCAGGCAGTTCACCAGGCACACGGTGTCCACGCTCTCGCCGACCACCTCCAGCCGGTCCTTGCTGTCCCCGGTCACCCCCATCGAGCTCACCCCTGCATCCAACCATGTCAGCACTGGCAACGGCAGATCCACAGGACGAGGAGAAAAAATGAACGACAAGGTGGTACGAGAGGAACGCGTACCGTCCGCTCTGGCGACGAGCGCCATGGCCTTGGACCGGCTCTTCTCGCACGGCATGCTCACCTGGATCACGATCTTTTGCTGCACCAACAACAACGAGAAGCTAAACGGTCAGAACCGGGTCGAGAAACAGAGCAAGGACCGGAGCGGCAACGGCAAGCTAAACGATCAGAACCGGTTTACACACAATAAGTTTACCTTCATCGCGTCTCGTGCTGCAGGGTCAAGAACTAGGATAGGCAGCAGCAGCAGAAGAAGAACAACAGGTCGCTGCTCTCTCGGTCGATTGTTCGGAGGTGCTGGGCAACCAAGAGCGAGCGGGCTTGTGAAGAAGCCTTGCTGTGCCCGTGGCTCCTATATATAAGCCCCGCCCGGATGGGTGCCGCTAGTGGAGACTGGAGTACAAAAGGCTACCAGGTGGCCGTACGCAATTAAGAACGTTCGTAGCAGGTAAGCTCCCAAGCAAGTGGCAGAGTGAACGAGTAGACCGGCAGCGCGTCCTCTCTCGGAGTCGTCGGGCCCTTTCCGGGCGGGTCGAAAAGGCTCCACTGCTCATTGAAAATGACTTGACGCCACGAGACCGGAAAGCAGAGCCGATTCCAGCGTTCCGCCAAGGAAAGCAGAGCTCTTTCCCTTGGGAGAGAAGCCGCTGCGGCGATGCGGACCGCCGGGTCCGTCCATGGCAGAGTCTGTAGCCGCGGTATTGGCAGGGTTTCCGGTTAGTTCACGTTACTCCGTCGAGCGACCTGGGCTTGGAATTCGCAGCATAGAACTAGACGTTTACTGATCCGAAATGTTACGGTTGGCTCCGCGTTCTGTTCCCCTTTTCTGTTTCGGAGATTGGACGCATGTGCGGAGGCTGCCACTTCGCCGGTTCAGTTCTGCCGCGCCGTGTGAGCCCCTCACGGGCTCACCGCTCACGGGCAGAATCAAATCCAACCCCCACCGCACCGAACCGGCGTACGTCCCTATCCACCGCGTTGCAAGTTGGATGTTACACAAGCAAAGCTTTACCGACCGGGCGCCTCTTGCATCCGGCCGATTGCACCCAAGGCCGCACAACCCTTTATGCGTGTTCATATACAGCTTCCCAAGCTCGAAATGGTTTCAGAACATACAGAATGACTTTCTATTCTTTTCATTCAAACAATACATGGAGTAATTATTTTCCCGGTACGGTATGCTATCTGGAAATTATATATCCACCTCGTATCTTTAGTGACTGGCACTCCAGCATATATATCAGCTACTCAAAACGTCTCGATCTAATAAGTAACAGGCAATCATCGACTCATTAAGCCCGGGAGTCGTTTCGTTTTGCTTGATGAAATAAAATTTCCCTTTATCTAAAGAAAATCATCGACTCAGTATCACGAGCAATAGCCCCAACCGAAACTTGCAACAGCCACCAGAATATTTACGAGTGCAACAGAGAGTCAGGGGTGAATATTTGCCTTTTGCGTCTCAGCAAATAAGACAACTGCTCAACGTATCCCAATAATCGCTGACCAAAGAACCGCAGTCGTACCATGCGCAACAACATTCACTGACCCAAAATGTAGGCCTAGCTGTCAGCATTTGAAGTCAGTAAAGTTATTGAAATTTTGGTGACGTAGGGTACGCATATCATTAAGCATGCCACCAAATCTGAGCTCCATTTTTCTTTTGCAAGTGGTAAAAAAAGATGAATCCCCCAGGTAATCAGAAAGTGCAATAAATTGGAATGTGTCCAGTGTTGCCATCATAGAAATCGTTATTTCAGTTGAAAAGTTGTAGTATATGATTGATTGTAACATACATTCTCGGAACAAGAAAGACTAAATCTCTCGTGACAGGTTGAACATGTTGTTTTTCTTATAAAAAGTAGCAAGCAACATATAGTAGATCAACTCGCTTAATTAAATCCGCGTATAAATCTTAGCACATGCATACTACTTGCAACCGTCATGTAGGAAATGCTGTGTGGTAACTATTTCATTACATTACGGAGCAGCCGGCTGGTTCCTCGCAGCAGAGAACCATCGGCGGCGGGCAGATCGGCGGGCGGCAGTAGCTCTGGCAGACAACCGTCGGCGGCAGGTGGCAACGGCAACAGGGGCAGCAAGAGCAGCAGGGGCAGCTAGGCGGCTTCTTTTCCTCCTTCTTCTCCTCCTTCTTTTCCTCCTTCTTCTTCTCCTTCACTTCCTCCACCAGCAGTATCTGCACGGGGCTGAGGAGCTTCTCCTTGCGCAGGCTTTTGACGAGGCGTTCAATGTTCACGTCCTCGCCGAGAATCTCCAGATGGTTCTTGCAGACGCCGGTGATCGCCACCGACATCACCCCTGCATGTCCATGGATACGCAGCATATGAGCATCTCGCTAGTACCAGCCTGTTGGGTCTAGCCAGTGTAGTATAATATCCATAGAAGAAGTGAACATACCGTCTGCTCTGGCGACCACCTTCAAGGCGATGGTTCCGCACTTGGCGCACCGCATGCTCACCTGGATCACGATCTTTTGCTGCAACAATAAAATTAACCAGCCAAAGCCATCAGCTTATTATGTACCGGCCGCGTGCTCACTATAACATCGCAAAACAAAGTATAGCGCTATAGCTAGGTGACGAGTATTATGCAATCCAATGCAAGAAACAAGACGAATGAACGACGCAGAAAAAGGGAAATTCGTGTGACTAGCTTAAACACAAGAGCACCTTAACCATCTTCGTGGAGGGCAGCTTTTCAGAGAGGCCAGTGGTGGTTCTGATTGGGAGGGCGGCGGTAGCTATTAGGGGCTGCTCTAGTGAGAGGGGTGATCAAGAATTGTTGTGAAGGAGCTGGCCACGCTCTCGCAGCTGGTATATATACACGTTTGCAGACGGGTACACGACGAGAGGAGACGACCGACGACGGATCAGGGTCAACTCGTCACGGCGGCGACAGAGAGGCATGCGTGCATATGACGATCACAGCCGTTGGTGCGGCGTGGCAGCTCACTGTGGGGTAGTTATGACAGCGAAGATGAGTCCACGTAGAGAAGGACCTGACGAGAGACGGGCGAGATGTGCCGGAGCAAGACGACGAGGAGCCAAATAAATGGTACTTACACGTGTTTTCTGCTGCCGCTTCGTCTCCACGGCACGACTTGCGAGTAGATCTCGTCTCCAAGTCGTCGATCGATCGAGCAATCATCGATCCGCCGGCCGGCTCACCACGCTGTATCAGTCTCACCATCAACCACCGGCGGCCGATGCGCGCCGGCCAGTTAATTCCACCGACGCACGAGCCGCCTGCCTGTGCGCCAATCCGTCTACAAGTAAGAATTGTCGCTAGCGCTGCAAGAGCGAATCTTGTTGGCTAATGCAGCAAGAACGTCGTCCCGTGCTAAGGGCAATCCTTTGACCATCCTAAGTTAAGTTTACCGCGACGATCAGCGAAAAGGCACGTCAAAGCGGACACTTTTTTTTTACCACGGTTCCTTTTTCCTGATATGTGTAGCCATGTCTGATAAGCCCTTATATATCTATGATGACTGAAACATCCACTTCATCGTGGTCAGATATTATTATCATTTAAACCTCCAAGAAATCCATCTCCCTTAAATCCGCCTTTCTAGATATATTACAATTTGTTTTGCATCCATGCACATTACCCTACGACCATCCGGTTTTTGTTTACTGATGATGATTACATGGAGACAACAATACAGCTGAGAGGTAATAAATAGAGAGACGACTACGGTCATTTTCATATGGCGTGTGCGAGCAAATAAAGCATTCACATCACGTCATCAGTGTACTCTTGAATCAAGAGAAGAAGGTGACGAGTAAGTTCACTAATGATTGAGGTGGGTTATGTCAAGACTACAGCTGGACCGCTACGAGATGTGCAAAATGGAAAAGCCACAGTGCAGCATTGTTGTCATGTACCGTGCGTGATGTTACGTGCTGGTTCGTTCCGCGACACGGCTATTATTATCGTCAGTTGAGAAGACTCGGCCACGGCTCTGGTTGAGCGGCATTCATGATGCATGGAGCAGAACTACCTTCCGGCATGTAGTAGAGACACTAACTCAGAGCACAATTAGTGCAACTTGGGATCAGTGATCCGATTGGGGATATGGTGTACATCCGAAATACAAAGAACTTGATGGAACACCTTTATAGAGGAGAAATGATGCCGTGTGTGCCGTGGCTGAAAAAAGGGATTGAAATACAATTTTTTTAATAGGAAAGCTACTGGGCAAGCAGCCCAAAAAGATAGAATTAAGGATGTGTTACGAGCTTATGCTTATGTACCTTATTACTTATGTTTCAGCTTATCTGTCAAAATTACTTATGTAGCTTATTTAATTTATTGTTGCATAAGCAATCAAGCCGCTTGGAAAAACAACTTATCAAAACTGCTTATGACACCATGTAACTCTAGAAGGAGAGAAATAATAGAATTTTCTAACACAAGACAAAACGACCCAAGGAGATAATTATTCTGATGAAACAAAATTTGAAGCTACCACAACTAGAGGTGCTGGGCGTGTCTCTGAAATGTAACTCAAAAACTCTGTAATTTGTGATTTGCTTTTCTTCTTAAATGAAAGAGCAGTGCTCCTGTTCATTTTTTTATAGAAAAAAACAGGCGGCGACTTTTCAAGAATGTCTTGATTTTGACTCAGGGTGAAATTCTCCACTGTGATACGAAGAAGAAATCTTTTTTTATTTATCAAAAAGAAGTATTCTTTTTGTATAAGGTCTTAATGGGTTTCTGAAGACATCCATGGGCCTTTTGTAAGCTCCTCTATGTAGCACTTTTTGTGGAGCCCATATTTCCTTGCCCCTGAAAATTTTCAATGAGATCTGCAATTTTGGTAATCAAATTTTCTTCATTTGAGATCATCTCGAACTTCAAAATCGTGTTATAATGTAATCATGCGTACTTTGCGAATAAACCTAGGTTCATGTTGGTGCACCTCGGAATAATTGAGCATTTGTGTCGTATATTTATCTCATACTACGCCATAACACTCAAACGACAACATACCTTGAAATCAATTAAAGTTAGATATCAAGTGGGTCAAATGATAGTAATCATGCTAGTGGTAGGTAAAATATGTGTCATAACATGCACCAATTGTCATTCTGTTAGTAAAATCAGGAGCAAAAACTAATATATGTAAGGCCATAGCATATTGACTTTCTCCGCTGCAAAGATTTTGCATTTTCTCTGAAAAGATGATGGATGTATGGCAGATAGAAACAATTGGAACAACAATAGAAGATTGAACTCGAAGAAGGGATATTGCAACAATCAGATCAATAAAATTCTCTTTCCTGAAGGAAATAACCTGTTTGGGACATAAGTTTATGTTGCAGCTAAGTTTCGATTCCAACGCAAGTGTAAGATGGTTTTTCCATGTGACAGCGAAAAAACAAAGATCATTTCTCCAAAGGCTCAAAAAAGTCGTATACAAGGCAATGGACAAGCATGAGGATTGAGAGGGAAATAGCTCAAAGGGTGGCAGTCAATTCACAAGAGAGACCTTTGCTCGATGGATGAAGCTACCAAAACTTGCGGCAAGAAATTAACACGTACTCCCTCTGTTCTTAAATTGTTGAAGTCGTTGACTTTTTTTGTTACGTTTGATCATTCTTCTATTCAAAATATTTTTTAAAATATGTGAAATTATAAGTCCTGTTTTGACTTCCGTTGATGATAAAACAAATCATAATAAAATATTTTATAATTCTTAAACTTTTTTTAAAACTTTTTAATAAGACGAACGGTCAAAAGTAACGAAAAAAGCCAACAACGTCAACAATTTAAGAACGGAGGGAGTACTAAATATGGAGCACAAACTTTATGCAACGAGCATGCAGGCATGGTTCGAAGCAGAACAATAACACTAGGAAGATGAGAACAGGCTAGGTACACCATTATAAGAGGAACATTTTTTTTAATTCTCCACCCAGTACGGGCTTTCTTGGATCCTTCACCGGCCGGGTACGGCTTCATGGAGGACAAGTGGCATGCCATGGATTGACAATTTCAAGAGTGAAGACGCATGGGTTCAAACTGATAAAAAGAAGATGATCTTGATGGTGGCAGGAAGTTTTGCTAGGTTTATAAGATATAAGCTCATAATCTGCGAGCACTCAGCAACAATGGCTTGTGATTGTCACCATCAGATCCAGTGGTAACTCTGGATCAATGGTGGAGGTAGTGACCATTGTAATTTGTAAAACGGTTGTATAGATATGACTGATTGACTGTCGATACCACACGACGGAGATCTAGTGACGACACGATGATGTAAAGTTATCAGTGCACAAGACTGAGTAGGCGTTGAGGCGAAGTAAAGAAAAGAAAGTGAGTAGTTTTGCCCAATTACAGAGATTTTTACTTGCACGAATTTCTAAAGTTTCTTAAGCATACATACTTTAAAAGAGCATGAACAGGACCACAGATAGTAAAGTATTTCAGCGGGTCACTATTTATGCAGGACCCCTTTACTAGTTTACTCCAGTTTATCTGCCAGTTCATTCGTTGTGACAATGATGCTATTGTTATTTGTCAAGCGGAATTCTCTTTGACTCTTACCTTAGTATTGACACCTACCCTCAACAACACATTGTCACTGTCACTATCACTATACTGTTGTTATTAAACTCACAGGGCTGTCTCCATAATTATGCGGCTAATATACCACCAGTCATAATTAATTCTAGGTTTCTCTCTTCCATTGCTTCTCTAATGGGACATATGAATGATGTGTCACGCGAGCTCACGGCCAAGTTACTATATTTATTTTCTCTACATTCTTATGACATCTTAGTGTAAATTTGTGCTAACCAAGAAACGATGTTGTC